>VDFB02047230.1:305959713-306001338 GCA_007258455.2 Sequoia sempervirens
TGTACATCACCATGTATTATATCAAGTTGCACATCACCATGTGCTATATCAGGTTGCACATCATCACAACTATTCTTTTCACCAATTGCATTTGTTGAATCATAAATACATTGGCTTCTACAAGTTGGAAGTATTGTATATTTTCTTTCCTTTTGTTTTTTCTCCGTATTTTCTTGCCTATAAACAATTTTTTTTTTATATTATGTCTTATATACATAAAGCTCTTGCCTATAAAATTCCATTAAACACTATTAAACAAATAATATACTACTTAGTGGATTTACAACTTTCCTATTTATCAAACCAAGACGCAATAAATATTCATTATTCTTGTAGACACCAAAATTTGGTCTAAGCCTGCGACTTCAATTTCCTCATAATTCATATTTCCATAGTCATGATTAAATAATATCAATTATTTAATTGTTCTCTAAAGTCTTCATTTCTTTATTAATTAAATAAATATATTTATTTAATTAATTTACCTTAACATTAATTTTTCTATTAATTAAATAATCTTAATTATTTAATTAATTCTCATTTTCTTTATTCTATCTGATTAATTAAATAAACACTTCTTATTTAATTATGTTACTAATTAACCTTATCTTTCTTGTCAAATTAAACAAATTCTTATTTAATTTGCCCTTTATCATATGTCAACTATAATTAAATAAATTATTTATTTATTTAATTATTCATTTTAACCCCTTCAACACTTAATTAAATAAATCTTATTTATTTAATTGTTCTTCAAATATCAAATCTTGAATTAAATGAATTGTTTAATTCATAAATTCTATTTTAATGTATTCCTCTATATTTAGATAATTGTGTAAGTTATCTAAGTATTCACTTTGACTTGACTCGAGATCTATTTAAATCGGTCAGTTAACTTTGGATTTAATGTCTGAGTTGCTTGCATGAATAAACTCTTTGTCATATCATTCAATCATCTAGTTCTAACTCATTTGCATGTACATGCATATTAATTAAATATTCCTATTTAATTAATTAAATATTCCTATTTAATTAATTAAATATTCCTATTTAATTAATTAAATATTCCTATTTAATTAATTAAATATTGTGCATGTGTTCAAACAAAGAGTTCCTTTAATTCTATCTTTATCTTTGTCATGCAAAGACTATTCTTCTATTTTCAAAGACCAAACTCGAAGATTAAATCATTTATTTAATCTTTATTTCTATTTCTAGTTTTTATCACTCATGTCAACACTAACAGTTATCATAATGCATGTCCAAACCTTTGATCTCAACCATTCGTTGATCTTTCAATCCTAACCTGTTATTTTGAATAAACTCTTTGTCATATCATTCAGTCATCTAGTTCTAACTTGTTTGCGTGTACATGCATATTAATTAAATATCTTTATTTAATTAATTAAATCTTGTGCGTGCGTTCGAATAGAAAGTTGCTTTAATCCATTTTTATCTTTGTCATGCAAAGACTATTCTTGTGTTTTTGAATACCAAACTAGAAGATTAAATCATTTATTTAATCTTTATTTCTATTTCTAGTTTTTATCACTCATGTCACTACTAACTATTATCAGAATGCATGTCTAATCTATCGATCTCAACCATTCGTTGATCTTTGAATCCTAACCTATCGTTTGAATGGTCAATTTCCTATAAATTGATTTGTTTGTCATCATTCCAATCTCTCTTGAAATCATATGACTTTTGGAGCAATTATCTTGAATCTTCGATGTTTTGCTAAATCACTATCATAGGCTATACTTGCGCAAGAGAAATCTGAGGGCAATTATACAACAATGGCAAAATGGAGAAGGGCAGTCAACGTTATACATAGAATTACGTAGATATTGGATGAGATTGTTCAGTTTATTTACATTTTAGCTTTCATTTGATCTCTATTGTTTAACTTAGTTTTGCATTAGAGCTTAGATTGCATTGTTGTGTGCTATTTAACCTTTCTTTTGTATTTTCTAGATGTTACATTTGGTGAACCTGACGTGAACTAATAACCATCTTGTTTAGCATTCTTTGTTTGGGTTTTTAGTTTTTGTCTTGAAGGGTGTAGGAAATTTTGAAGAATCTTTAAAATCACACTTTTGGGAGTCTTTTGAGGTTAAATAAATAGCACAGTTGTGTTTGGAAGGGTCGAGAGACAAAAATTCATATATTATATTGCATATTTTGGTTAAGGGAAGCATTTTTCACAAGAAAAAACATGATTTTTTTGTGGTTGCGAGCTAAAGTGACGCATTTGTGAGCTAAAGTGACACATTTGCAAAAAGCTAAAGTAATGAATTTACAAGATAAAGTGATGCATTTGCATGGAAAAATGAGGCAATTGACATTCTGAAACACATCTTCCAAAAGAAATGACGCATCTAATGAATTCTGACGCATCTGTGATTTTCTGAGTTGCAATTGATTGGTAAAAATCCTGAGCCACATCTGCAAAGAAAAATGACACATCTGACTAGTAAAGTTTTTAGGTTTAGATTTTCAATTTACAACCTTCTTTCGTGTTTTTTTATTTTTGCTAATGTTTTATTTTCAGCGAGTTAACGAAGTTTTTGTAGATTGATAGTCGAAGACCAATATAAAAAATACTAATGAATCTTTCTGCAGAACGCATGTCGAAGACCCTAGTTAAATTTTTGAAACAAATTGTTTGGTAGTGTAGCAAATCTTTCATTTGGACTAAAATTAACAAATGTCTACTGTGTTTGGTCCGAAAGCACATTTGTGTTATTACCCTCACGATTTGGTATATTGAAGTATCCTCTCCCCTTGCACATCTGTGTGATCCTGGGTGTAAGAGAAATGATTACTAACTCTAGAACTTGGGTTTGTTCTGGTAGGAAAAAGTACTCACCCCAAGACGACTCAAACTGGTAGCACCTTGAATCTAAGGGACTTCCAACAGGTATATAAAAGTGGATTCTTGGGGAAATCCCAGGAATCATGCATATGGTTCCAACGAGATGGATTCGAAAGGGAAATCTCGCTACATGGATCATGCCCTACAAACGGAATGCCCAAATTAAACACCTTTGTTTGTAGTGTCCAAAATCCTTCTATTTACTGGTGCAGCAGGTCGGACCTGTGAAGTCGTCTCATATTCTTATGGTTAATGTGTAGAGATGAAAATATGCCATGGGATGTTCATGGGTACTATAGCTTGGCTGCCCCGAATGACATTAATGAGCCATGGAGGGGAGCCAGAGGGGTCAAGCTACTAATCATCTTCCTTGAATAAGTGTAGCTAGGGAAACCTAAGTGAGAACTTGGTAAATATTGTCTTACACAACCTAGGATGTGCTTGTCTATTGTTAAATTAAACATTCTTTGAGTCCAAAATCAAACTAAAAACACTTTGTCTTATGATTGTCTTTGTTTTCCAAAACTTGATCACGAAAAACAACATCAGTTTTATATCTCCATCCACTAAAAACACACAATTGTTCACCAGAGATTTGTAATTGTTCTGTCGAGTCGCATTTGTTTAGTCTAGAGTCACATCTGCTAAGATTAGCTCACATTTGCTCTGTCAAAAACTGCATCTAATTTAGCAAACTGCACTTGTGATATTATGTGACGCATTTGAAAAGGTGAGCCATAACTACAGTCTGGAACGACGCATTTGCCACTGTCGTAGAACTTCTATCAGTACAGAGAGTTCAGAAAAACCACATTTGTTATAGTTTGAGTTGCAATTTCCATCACGAGTCACATTTGTGGGAAACTACACCACATCTGTCTGATACTATATACTGAATTTTACCAGAAACTCACAACTAATTACCAGAAAACCACAACTGTGAAACATTACTGCATCTGTGAAATTTTGTGATGCATCTGCCTGAGTATTAGAAAACTAGAATTTACAGTCACAGTCTAGTCGACACGGTCATACCAGTCTTTGATCTATTTTTTCACAGTAGTCCTTGGATAGAAACCTAAAACAATTTGCTCAATTTTGCATCATTTAGGTATCATTTAGTCATTTACTATAGTCGTCCCAATTCTGATTTTTAGTTTCATCTTAAAATACATATTATCTTTAGATCAAACTTTTAGGAAAGTCATTTTTACAAACTTTAGAATAGGTCCACTTTCTACACTTTGGAAAAACCATAGCATCAACAAAATATATCATTGAACCTAGTCCTATCATCATATCTTTTGTCCTACAGTGAGTCCTTCTAGTTCATTAGTCTAGCTAGGGAGCTCACCTTATCTTTGGTCCTAGTCTTACACAATTTCCTTGAAATAATTAAATTGACACCTTGGTTAGACTTTAGGTAGCTAGTAACCTCGTCTCAGGTTCACAAAATTGATTTCCTTAGAAGCTTGCGTAGAATTTTCATCTTTAGATATTGTCATCCTAGACTAGTGTCATATTAGACATATTTTACTCGCACAGAAGATACCAAAAAAATATTTGCATTCATTCCTTATTTGCACCTAGAAAATCCCAAAAACATAGCTTAGGTTGCATACCTTAGACTTAGGTCACTCTTCTTATTGTCATACCTTAGAAATCATATCACATACCTTAGTCATACTCCATCTTTCATCATAACCTCACCACCATGTCTACAATTTACCTTGATATGCTTGCTAGTCAAGTTGAATGCCAGTTACTCCGTAATGGGCAATTCCAACAAGCCATAGACTTCAAAAGACAATTTATCCAATCCAAATGCCAACCAACGTCAGCCCATAGTCAACTACCTACATACCCTTCCTACCAACAATCCATAAGTCCTATTCATTCAACCATCTGCCCTCACTATCAAGAGTCACTTGACACAATCTTTTCCATTAATCCACTACAAACATCTATTAGTCATACCTATCCTAACCTTGACAAGGGAAACCAACCTTCCACTAATCCCTTCCAAGCCTCCACATCCTATCATGGTCCTTTGTCCACTAATCCCTTCCAAGCCTACATGTCCTATCCTAGTCCTTCATTCACTAATCCCTTCCAAGACACTCCATCTCAATCTACATTTAGTCCTAAAAATACATCTATTCATGGTCTCCAAAGTCGCATCCCATCTACTAAACTTGAGGATACATGTCAAATGGAAAGTCCAAAGCATGACTCCATGGCTTAACGTTCATGTCAAGATCAAAGTAGTCTATTCCACAACCCTATCTTTAAGTCCATCTAAGAAGTCCTTCTAGATAATCATGGCATCCAAAGTACACCTATCCTTGATCAATATTTCATTCCCAACCATATCATTCAAGACAAACCCGACTTTGATCAAGACAATACTATTGAGCAAGAAGTCCAAAATGATCTACTCCTTGACCTTTATGCCATTCATGATCAAACATTTGAAGATGACCCTATCCAAGTTCCAAACACATCCATTTCCCAAAATGAGACACTTGCCTCCTTTGAACACATAGATGATATTCCTCTAGAACAAGAGTCTCCTACTCTAGACATATTTGCAAATGATCAAGCTATAGTTGAGTTCATTAGAATCTATGAAAATGACCATAAAGAGAGTTTCAACATCAACTTGGAAGCACCATTAGATTCATATAAATTTGATATGTCACAAAATAATAGCAACGATATCCAACATGTCAATGAAGCTAAGACATCCTATCAATTAGGATCATCCACTTTTATCAAATCAGGTTTTCTTGTAGAGGAGAAGATTCCAAGTAAAATTTTCCACATGAAAAGTGATGGGTTAGCATCTTGCTTTCAAAAGAAAAAATACCCCATCACAAACAGAATCTGTCAGAGCATGCAGTATCAAGGAAAAGGACTAGGAATACACGAGCAAGGAATTCTAGAACTAGTACAGTTTCAGGAAAATCCTAGACATCAAGGTCTTGGTTATCCTTCAGTTAGCAAATCTAATGATGTTAATGGTATCTTCTCGATATTGGGGGAAACTTTATTTGATACAAACATCAAAATGGAGGCCATGAATAGTTCTTACCATAAGGTTGTTGCCAACACTTCTTCCATCCATACCATAAATTGTCATTCCAACATGAATAAACCTTCCATTTGGAACCAAAAAAAACAAAAGTCTTACAAATTCAAAGTTCAAAATCAATATCAAAGGCCATTGAATCAATCAAAAATCAAAGTGGACAAATAAAGTTAAAATGGATCCCAAAGAAAAATGGGTCAAGCAAAGAAAATAGTTCAAAAGTAAAATTCAATCAAAATGTGGAGCCACAAGAAAAGAGGACTCCCACATAAAATAAATGTCCACCTCCTTCAAAATGGTCATCATAGAAGGCATATAAAATTCATGGTTCCAAACATTATCCCAATCTGAAACCCAGTCTCCATCATCCATCACCCCAAGTTTGGAAAATGAAAATTCCTACATCTAAATTGCCAAATGTGTCTACCATCATCCGTCATAATCCTACATCTCGCCTAAAGTCTAAAAATCCTACGTCACAAATCCATCCCATCTTGGCAGCAACTCTTTATTGTAAGGACTCCCATAGCATTCTATCGCAATGTGTGTATTTTTATAAGGCCAACTCTAGTGTCAACAAGGATCACAATGACATCCATCAATTGTATGCAAGTGTTATGATCCTAACAAGGCAACTACTTCATCAAGGTCATTATTGGCATATCATGGCACTAGTCTCTACATCAGCACCATCAATGGATTCAACAGAATCAATGATCATCTAAAGCATCAAGGCCATTCAAAAAATACAAAAAAATTGTCACTTTGATGAAAACCTAGCAAATAGGCATCTTGGTGACACTAAAAAGAACAAAAAAAAAAGTCAATAGAAAAATTTCATCCAATAATGAAAACCATTCTTATGGTGCTTTGGATAAGTACCATGATGAAAATCTAGCAAATAGGCGTCATGTGTAAGAAATTATCTATGTGGACTATTACACTTGGGGGCAAGTTGTCTCATCTCCCATACCCTTCATATGACATTTATTATGACATTTCCATCTATCCATCTTAGCCCTACCACTTACGTCCATTTTCCCACCTACTTTGACCTTGATAAGGACTGGGGTAGAAACATAAATAATGTTTTGGAAAAACTCTTGACATGTCTATCCTTTGGTCATACACTATCCACGAAATATCATGTCATAGCCTTCATAGCATTTTCCAAACCCATACCTTGAAGAAAATGAGTTATCCTCATATGACATAGTCCTTGTAGACCATATGATAATTTTTCTAGCCAAAGATCCTCATGTCACTTATCTTTTACCAAAGCCACCAATCATCTATTCATACCTATCGCATGCCTTGGTTTTTCCCTTGTCAATGGTCTAAGGATATTCCATCATCCCATCCAATCTTGAAAATTCATTCCAAATGCAACAAGCCCAATCCATGCAATCTTGCTATGCATCCTAGTGCATCATTCAAAACATTCATTGGCTTTGTTTCTAGCCTTGCTGCTAACCTTGATCCTTTAGTCACATTATCATCATCCTCACATTGTTTCAAGATGTGTCCTTCCCACGTCAAAGAATGCCATCATCATCCTCATCACTGGTCAATTGGTTTTCAACTTGATTGGGGGAAAGATCATGGTTGTCCTTGAATTCTTGTGCATGCTTGCTCACTTGCTTATAGGAATCATTCACATGCATTTGTCACAAACCATCAAAAAATCCAAAAAAATCACAAAATGACCTGAGAAAACACAAAAACATCAGAAAACTTTAAAAAGACAAAAATCAAAATATGTCAAAAATTCAAAAACAGAGTCAGAGTTAGTCACACTTGTCAGTCTTTGTCATTTTTTGAACTACGTTGCCTCTGCAATTGGACATAGGAAAGGCCATCTATCGATGTGCCCCTGAGGCATTAGGTCAGTCCATTTAGGTTTGTCTATATAAAATCATGATTCAATCCACATGTCTATATGACAAGGTCATTGGTCGTGTCGGACTACGAGGTCTCTGCATGTATAACGTAGGCAAGGCCATTAATCAATGAGCCCCTGAGGCTGCATTAGGTCAGTCCATTAGGGTTTGTCACATTCACTATCACACACGTCTTCTACTTGTAGTCAGTATTGTCAATCAAAGTCAAGTCAAACTATGAGGTCTGTGCATGTATAACATAGGCAAGGCCATCAATCGATAATACCCTGAGGCTGCACTAGGTTAGTCCTTTAGGGTTTGTTGTCACACACAATCAATTGTCTACACATCATATCGAGTCATGCATCAATCTGGTGAGCAAGTCAGCAATGTCTGTAAATCAAATCAAACAAATTTCCAAAGCAACAACCAAAACAGATCAACTTATGTCTGCTACAGGATGTGTCCTTCCTGGAAAAAAACATCATCAAAACAATCAACCTGTGTCTTATTCAGGATGAATCCTTCCTAAATACCAATATCAGCAAAACAATCTATCTTTTATAGGATGAGTCCTTCCTACATATCGACATTGTCAAACAATCAACAAAGCCTTATACAGGTTATCACATCAATGGCACCAGACTCAACGTCTTATACGATACATGTCTTTCTGAAACCAAGATCTGTCATGCCTTATACAGATAGTCATAACATTGAAACCAGACTCAAAGTCTTATCCGGTATGTGTATCTCCTACAATCAAACTCTATCAATCAATCCTTTTATCAATCAAAACAAATCAAACAAAAAAATCAAGTTTTGGCAAATATTTTACTGGCTTTTTGACTTTATGGCTTATTTATCTTATCATTTCACTTGGCTTTATGATGGGAATTATGTTACTAGCTTTCTCAAGGATGTCCCATGAAGGATTTAGAGAAGCAACGATGTATCCAAATTTTGTTTTCTTTGACTACTATCTATCAACTGTCTTTTAAATTTGATTTTGAGTCATGTTACTAGTTTTCTCAAGGATGTCCCATGAAGGATTTAGAGGAGCAATGACGTCTCATGACCCGTGTTTTATTTTGTTTGTTGTTTGTGGTTTGTCCTGACAAAAAGACTAGGGCAACTTGTGACCTTAATATGAGTTAATGACAATCCTTGTCTGCAACTTTCTATTGTTATCAAGTGGATAACCTTGCACACCTTGATTTATGTCATATCATGGTGTTTTTCTCCATTTGTATTAGTCCCGCCCAATGATGATAAAGTGCAACGCCTTTTGTGATACAATGAAACATCAAAGATTACTAATACTAGCATCCATCTCATGTCTTTTTCTTTCTTTCTGCACTAACAACTCTTCTTTCTTGAATTATGATGAAGTCCTGTGACACACAAAAATATAAATCATCTTGCATGTACATTCATGTTAGAAACATCATTTCAAAATCATACATCATCAATCATACATACATCTTGCATTTGAAATATACAAACATAGGCATCTGATATCATCGCATCATGGCATAATACACATTCATCATCATATATTACATATCATAAGAATTACATGTACAAAATGAATGTAAATACATACATCACATTACATCTGTATAGCATCACATGTAGAAAACATTGTACATATAACATCATTGCATCTCATAATTATAAATTGCATACATAACATCCATCAACATCATAAATATTAATGCATACATCATCACATAGAATCAACATCACATCATAGGTTGCATAAACACATCATAAAGTAGATATGATTATCCATCACATAGGAATCTCATATAAACATAACATGTATAAATAAATGGCTGCATAATCAATAAATAGAATTGCATATCATGAGAATCGCTGCCAAAATCATATATATATATATATATCCTTCAAAAGTGTCACATCACAATGTCATAATGTATCAATAAATATGGAAGCCCATAAGCTATATGATCATAATACAATGTCTCAGTACATATCAAGAAATGGCCCTATCCTGAACTGCCACTGCTATCATGACTAGAGTGTGTGGATGAATGATGTCGAGATCCTGATGACCTGTGACCTAAATGTGACTTATCGTAGGGACCAACTTTGTGTGGTTGCTCAACTCCCTCTATGCTAACTGTCCTGGTGTGGGTCCTAGTCTGGGACCTCTCACTGTCTACCTGTGAAAAACTCAGGGCCTATCTCTCTGGAGGAACTGCTGCCTCATACAAATCTTCGTAATAAGTGGCCCTCTCCCTGGATCTGACTAACTCTCGAGAAAATGCCTCTACTAGCTCACTGCAAAGAGCTCTAATCTCTATAAACCTTTGCTCGGTCTCCTATCTTCGAGCTATGGCCTGATCCCTATCAATGAAGGCTTTGTCCCTCTCCATCCATAACACATCTCTCTTGGACATCAAGACCCTCATCTACTCCTCCAAAGATGCAAGTTGGGCATGAAGTGTAGCAGTGTCAGGATCAACTGCCCCTGTGTCATCCTGTCTCACCCTCTCTACACCATCATCCTCATCCTCTTACTCCTCCAAAAGCCTATCTCAAACCTCCCACTCCTAATCATCCCCCTCCTCATCATCATCTTGATAAACACCAAGTCAGCTAAGGGCATCAATCTCTTCCTCTTCTCTGCCTGCCTCCTGCTTTGCATGATCCTCTAGAATGGCCTCCTCTGTTGCATGCTCCTCATCTCTACCAATCTCAACACGCACCTCCCCCTCACCTCTTCCAATATCTGGCATGTGCACATCCTCCTCCTCCCATCCCTCCTCACAGATAGGTGATAAGGGTGGCCCTCATCCCCTCCATCCACGCCTCCCTCTCCCACCATCTCCATCATCACCACGACCACCTCCACCTCTTTGACCTCTACCTCTGCCACGCTTATCACACAGTCCTATCCCTCGCCACTCTATTGACGCATCCTAATTTGGGTTTGTAAGAGGAATCAACTTGTGCATGGCCCACCACTGATCATATGCCTTGGTGGTACCTAGGTCTGCTACAACATCTCTCCATCCCAAATGAATTGTTTGCAGTGCACCGATATTTGCCTCAGAAATGGAAAATAGAATCTTTGCACCCCATAGGGGGATCTCTCGCAAGGACCTTGCAAACTCTGCCCATCCTCTAGGCTCATCCTGCACCTCTCTGAACTATCATATCATACGATCTGGAAAATGTCTCTCTATAATATGAATATGCAAAATAGTCTGCCCAATCAGATATTGTGTCTGGCAGTAATATGGTAAATGATTATCCTCATTTGACCACTTTGGACCTCCCAAGTATGGTCTCCATGTAAATTTTACCATGGTATCAATAGCATGTCTGAAGTACCCAGTATCTCCCATATGGTGCTGAGTATCATCCCCCGCATAATGAAAGGCATTTGGTGCTCCATGTTGTAAATCAACAGTGACTGGTGGACAAAATATGGCAATGTGTTCCCATGCCCATACCATCAAGAGTGTGGTACCACAACTTATCAACTATGCCTCTCGATAGGCTATATCATGTAAATGAAAATTTAACATGCCAAGAAGACAAGGACCCCAAGCATACACCTCTCGTCACTCTAGCATACCAACTAGCATCTCCCCATCCCACAGGAAATCCATGACCTCGACGGTCAGGGAGGACTATACCACCTATTAGTGTACACAATAGACAATCTAACTTCCTATATCTATGTGCAAGTACATGCCACCTAATCTCATAGTGGTCAACGCCTAACTGTCTGATATCAACGTGAGGGTAATATCGACACATCTCAGCAAAACCTCTCTGGGTATCATACATCACCCTGGTGCCTCGAATAGGAAGTCTCAAAATCCTATAGACATTCTCCAATGTAACTATAGCCTCTCTAGTAGGCAGGTGAAATGAGGAAGTCTTTGAGTGCCACCGCTCACATAATATCATCAATAGCCCCTGATTTTCCTAAATGATGGGCATATCTATCACATGGAGGAGAAACAAATGCCATAAAAATCATTTCTCTGTGCTCTGCAAATTGTTCCGGAAGTGAAAAGTCAACAGTCTCGACTCTTGCATATACACAGGGTCCAAAATAACTTGCAATGGCATTATACATGCCTCATGTCAGAATCAATCACCTATCCTAATGCAGAGTGAAAAAATCAAATGATAATCAAATGTGTCATTATTTTGTAAATGCATCATTCTTTTTCAATTGCGTCATTTTATTTTACACATGTGTCATAAAATTTCAAATGCATCATTTTAAATCACAAATGTGTATGGAAATATCAAATGCGTGTCAAAAATGAAATGCCACAAATTAAAACCATGCAAACAACCATCCATGACAAATGCAAACGTGATGCAATCTTTACAAATGCATTGAACAAAAAGCAAATGTGTAAAAAAATTTCACATGCGTCGATTTTGAAAACAAATGCATCAAAATATTAAATACCTACTCTAAGCATCAAACATGAATTTTCAAATGCGTTGAATCATATACAAATGCGTCGATTAAGCATTCAAATGCGGTTTTTCAACAAAATGGCGCATCACAAAAAATAAAAATAAATGCATGAAAAGGCACGAAAACCAAAAATTCAAAAGTTGAGATCGAAGTACATACTGGGGGGCCTGCGTCAGCTAGTTGCCTGAAGGTCTGTATCCTATACGAATGAGGATGGGTGTGAGGAATAGGTGACATCTTCGTTGAGGGTGCAAAGCAAAAATCTTAAATTTTGAAGTTTTGTGGGTAAAAATGAATGGGTTTTTACCCCATTTTCTATTTAAACCTAGGGTTTTGGTGGCATTCCTTTTTACTGGCCATGTCAACTTCCACCTTCAATCGACCTGAACCTATCCCTAACACTTCCAACTTCAATTCTGTCAACTCCACTGCATTTTGGCTATTCAATGGACTAATTGAGACTATTTCCAAAAAAATTTTAAACTTGTCAATTTTCCCGAGGGGGCATACCTTTACCTATTTACACCAGGGCATTATTGGGGCATATTTTTGATCAATTTTCTTTGACATAACACCAAAATGACATTATATCAAAGAGGGGCAAATGTAGACACTGAAATCTAGTCTAAGCTTGCGACTTCAATTTCTTCATAATTCGTATTTCCATGGTCATGATTAAATAATGTCAATTATTTAATTGTTCTCTAAAGTCTTTATTTATTTATTAATTAAATAAATCTATTTATTTATTAATTAAATAAATCTATTTATTTATTAATTAAATAAATCTATTTATTTAATTAATTTACCTTAAAACATTAATTCTTCTATTAATTATTAAAATAATCTATATGATTATTTAATTCTTATTTAATTATGTTACTAATTAACCTTATCTTTCTTGTCAAATTAAATAAATTATTATTTAATTTTCCCTTTATCATATGTCAACTATAATTAAATAATTTTTTTATTTATTTAATTATTCATTTTAACCCCTTCAACACTTAATTAAATAAATCTTATTTATTTAATTATTCTTCAAATATCAAATCTTGAATTAAATGAATTATTTACTTCATAAATTCTATTTTAACGCATTCCTCTATATTTAGATAATTGTGTAAGTTATCTAAGTATTCACTTTGACTTGACTCGAGATCTATTTAAATTGGTCAGTTAACTCTGGATTTAAAGTCTGAGTTGCTTGCATGAATAAACTCTTTGTCATATCATCCAGTCATCTAGTTCTAACTTGTTTGCATGTACATGTGTATTAATTAAATAGATTTAATTAATTAATTAAATCTTGTGCGTGCGTTCAAACAAAAAGTTGTTTTAATCCATCTTTATCTTTGTCATGCAAAGACTATTCTTTTGTTTTCGAATACCAAACTAGAAGATTAAATCATTTATTTAATCTTTATTTCTATTTCTAGTTTTTATCACTCATGTCACTACTAACTATTATTAGAATGCATGTCTAATCTGTTGATCGCAACTGTCTGTTGATCTTTCAATCCTGACCTGTCGTTCAAATGATCAATTTTCTATAAATTGATCTATCTGTCATCATTCCAATTTCTCTTGAAATCATATGAATTTTGGAGAAATTATCTTGAATCTTGGATTTTTTTCTAAATCACTATCATATGCTATACTTGCACAAGAGAAATATGAGGGAAATTATACTACAATGACAAAATGGAAAAGGGAAATCAAGGTTATACATGGAATTACATAGATATTGGGTGAGATTTTTTAGTTTATTACGTTTTAGCTTTCCTTTGTTCGGTGTTTTTTAACTTAGTTTTGCATTAGAGCTTAGATCACATTGTCGTGTATTGTTTAACCTTTCTTCTACATTTTCTAGATGTTACAATTCTTGGCCACTTTTTCTCTACAAAAACACTCATAATCTATCACTGAAATTTCAACATTATGATCACTACCATCTAATTTGTGCCTTAAAGTATTTTTCTTCATTTTTTGAAGTCCAAATAAACAATAATGTATAAATCAACAACTTGAATCAGTAAAACAGTAGTGGAATATGAGTTTGAATCTCAGATTTTAGACATTGAATGGGCTTCTGCTTTTAGAAACCAATCAAATTAATCACACAAAAACAACAAATGTTCCCTGACAAATAAAACATATACTTGATACACTTGATCTAAATAACAAAGAAAAATCAAACTAGAGACAACCACACAATCATATTTAATAATATCAACAAACAACTAAAACCAAAATTTTAGCCACCAAATTATAACTTCTTCTCCATTAATCTTCTTCAAAATTACTTTACAATAAGTATCATAAGTCTTTTCTCTTCAAAAAAAAATCCTAGTACTAATGATTTTTTTTATTCGGTCTTGTTTTCTCTTTTATAGATAGATAAGGAGAGCGACAAGCTTTAGACCATTTCATTTCAAAAAATATATTTTCAGTTACCTAAATCAAAAGGTCTTAATTATCATTATTTACATGTGGTTTCATAAAAGTAATGAAAGATAAGAAATGAAGAGAACTCATCAAATGTTGAAGTCTGGAGCACTCGCAAGACGCCAAAGTTTGTTATTCATTGTAAAGTAAACATGATCATTCCAATCTAGCAAGGTCCTCTCTCCATGATAGCATCTTCAATTCTTGGTACTTTTCAAATTTTGACACCAGGCCTATTCTTCTAGGGGAGCCAGATATGTCGACTCCCATTTGAACATCGATCATATAGTGATCAAGCCATTTACATTCCTAGATTTCTGATATGTTGGCATGGTGACTTCTCCATCTGTTGTCTAACAATCCTCTAGTCTCTGCAATGAACTTTGAGTATCTAGAATCTAGTGCAATCATCCCATCCAACATCAATTAAAACTATGGACATTTATATCATGATCTTGTTGTAAATGAGCAATGCAATTTGGGACTACTTGTTTGAACTCACTTTTCCAACTAGTGAAATCTTTTAACTGATCATCTTCTCCAAGCATCCTAGACACAAACCATTGTTTGATTGTATGGAAAGATTATATTATTGTAGTAATATTTTGTCTCTCCCCTGACACATACTAGGACTCATCAATCACTAGTTTCACTATCCTCTCTATGTGATTTAAAGTTGTAGGTGTTTCCACACTTCTCTATAAGACCTTGCACAATGTGCTCAGTGTATGATGGATGGGTTGCCATTTCTTAAACAAAGTATCCAAAATGAGAGCATGGGCTTTCATCTGTTCTACTGCTTGGGAATTCATGCACATTTTTTGCCTTGTCTATCACCATCTTGATTCTATGCTCCAAGACTTTTTCTAATGCACCATAGATTTATTTCCTTACTTTGGTCTCCTCATTGCCCTTCTTTAAGATTTATATTTCTTGCTTCAAGGCCTCTATTTGATCAGTGGAAACAACATTAGTATTTTGGGTTGAGGGTTGGTACACTACCATTTCAGTACTTTGAGAAGGGCCTACCCCTTTCAATTGCTACTTTAGCTTCAAATTCTTTATAAGAAACTTGTTCACTTCATCATTCATATATATTTGTGCTTTTTCATATTCTACAAGTTTATTCTCCAAAATCTTGACAGTTGCTCAGGTAACATAGTAGAATGCATATTCATGGTAGTTGCTTCTAAGGCCGAGGTATCTTTGAGGGTCTTGATCACCATTGCACTCCCTCTCATTTCTTGCAAAATGTCCAAAAATTTTGGTTTCTCTATATTTTTTTACTTAGCCCAAAAGGCTAAGGTCTCAATTCTTGGATTATATCCTATCCCACTCATGCATTCCTTTGAATCAAACTTGGCCATTAACATGGGGTCTTCTTGATTTCTTTCCTGATCAAGCAAGAACATCCTTTTCAAATCCATCCTAGGTATAACCAAGATATTGCTTTTCAACACCATTTTACTAGCTTCTTGTGGACTAATGTCAACATCATTTATCCTCATTTCATTGAAAGTTTGGGCCATGATTTGATCATGTTGAGATTCCTCAGCACTCATCTTGTTTATCTCAACTCTATCTTCAAACTCTTTCATTTTCATTTTAATCCAAAAGTCTTTGAATTTTGGGGTGTTGATAAATTCATCATCCTCCATGAATTTGAGGGCTGCAATCATTATTTTATCATCATGCATCTCCTACTCACCTTGTGTATACATATTGACCCTCGCCTCTAGCTTGCATGCTTTAGTTTCATACTTTTGGAGTGGTTGAACGACTTCAATATCATATTTTAATTGCCCTAGCACACTGGCCACCGCCTATATATCTTCAACCTCTTCACTTATCTTGTATGATACAAGGGGATTTGGCTCCTGTACCCTTTGTCTCTTAGGCTTTGATTGCTCTGGAGGTGATTCTAGAGAAGCATATTGCATTGAAATAGTGTCTGGAGAGGGCCTAGAGATTACAACTCCACTTGGTATTTTGGTAGGAAATTTGGTGGGCTTCTCCAACTCTATTTTTGATTTACCATATAATTTATCAAAATTATCAATCATTAGGTTGATCCTCTTGATGGGATCTGACGTTTCATCTATATAAAATCCCAAGAAATCGATGTTTGTTTTTCTCTTTTCTTCCTCTAATTTTGTTAATATCGCCCATTTTCTTCTCCTCTGAAATACTTCTTGGAGAGTCAAGCAGTTTCTTATTACATCATCCTCATAATCAACATCATGGGTGATCCCAGACTTAGTGAGGATTGTTTTCCTCACAAAATTCATGTGGAATTTAGGGTCAAAGACCCTTTCTCTCGTAGAATCCAAATAATATCTTGTTTTTAAATAATGTTACAACTCCTCAAGAGTATCAGATCCACCAAATAATTCTTCACATACGGTCAAGTTAGGCAAGAATGTGTCTTTCTTCTATTTATGCATGACCTCCTTATCCATCCATAACATTTTCCACATAAACTCTAAGAAATCTAGCCAGAGAGGAACAAACTTGGGAAAAACATGCGGGGCTTGGGGACATCCATATACTCTTATTACTGTAACATCTAGCAAAAAGAACCAATCACCAATGTTGTGGGTATGCCCTTTCTCTAGCCTCAATGCCAAGGGTCTTAATAGTTGTAGTATTGGTGTATGTAACCTTGGTGATTTATGACCAATCATAGACATAATTATTACTACAAGATCATCATGAAAAATCACATAGTTGCTCCTCTTGCATCTACTGTCCCATATATAACACCAATTTTGAATAGGTAGTTGATGACCCTATTGATCAACCATTCCTAAACACATTCTCCTAGTCCATTTATCACTTCTCTTAACTGTTGGGATGGAGGTGTCACATAATATACTCATTTTGGCTATCTCGCTATACTGCAGGCTTTATTTACATTATCAGTTTTCTACTGTGAGACTACGATTCTCATATTGCCATACCACACACTTATTTTATGTTGTAGTTTATTCATTGTAGGATAGTGGGTTATGCATCCTTATACCACCATATTGCAAGTCCCTTTTAATTTTAAAATATGTTTATTGTAGGGTGGCAGGTTATATAGCTTCATACCGCCATACCACGCACTTACCTTTGCTTTATAAATTGTTGATCATGGGATAGTTGGTTACATAACTTAACACTGCCATACCGCATGTTATTTTAATATCATTGTTTTTTGATTGTGGGACAACGGGTTAACCTTTGACAGTTAGGTTGAGATCATACCACCATACTGTAGTTTTTTATTTTATATAGTCACTACTTGCTACGAGGTAGCAATATACTTCTATACTCAAGAGACCTATCACCACCATCCCGCACACATCTTTTATGACTATCACATCATAGTGGTATATGATTACATCTTATTTTCTACCTTTCCATACCATCGAGGGCCCTTATAACTGAACAACTACTCCCACGGGGTGTGATAATGGATTTTTATGAATGTAAAGGTGCTAAACAGATCTTATTTAAGCATATATGATACTTTTTTAAATCTTTGGTTTTGTATGGGTCTTTTCAATGTCAGTCATACCTAATGTTAAGCTATCTATATGTATTATTAAATCACATATGTTCATTATTGTTTCCTTGACACAAGCATATTCAACGCATGTGGAGGCTAGAAGTTGTGTTACAAACTAAAGCTATCCAAATATCAGAGAAATGACTACAATTTATTACCAATATTTTAAAGAGTTGTTTACTTGAACACATGTATCTTGTTACATTATTTGATACCTTTAGACCTTGCTTGCTTCTTTTCATATCTACCAGTTCTAGAGAAGTTAGAAAAGTCAAGCATCTAGAAAAGTTTAGGTGATAAGCTTACAAGTTAAGGTGACAAAACATCATCATAATAATTTGCATTTCCAGCAAGATCATCTGTATTTCTAGCCATATGAGACCATCTTCTAGGATTCCATGCAATTACTAGATTAGGCTTGCACACAATGTTACCCAAGCATTGAGGTCTAGGATAGGGACATGAGCCCATGGTTTAATGGAAAAGTAATCAAAGGAATTGAAATTTGGATGCATGTTACAAGTTTAATTCCCATATGCTCCCAAATGCATAGAGGAAACTAATGAAAGAATAGTTTGCTAAAATTAGAATTTCCTGTATGGTTCTGGTACTCAGTTGCCTATGTAACTACTATAAGTTACACCAACCAATAAAAAAATAATTATGATTACATGTACTACCCATGCCATGAAGACTTAGTGAAAAGAGCCTCAAGGATTAGGTTGGTGAATTGGTTACAAAATTAGAAATTAATACCATACCCATGCATGATAACATGGAACACAAATAGACAAATTCAAGGTATGGTCACTACGTTGTATTGATTATACAATGAATAAAAGAATCCAGTTATTTCACAATCTCAAGAACTCCAAATTGTTACATGGTATTCAATGTCTTATGAAAAGATACCCTCCTATTTATGTAACTCATCTCTTATAATACACAAGGAAGTATATTTATTTTTGTCCCAATACAATACAATAGGATTGTTTTCTCCCTAGCTATCTATGGCTTTGATTTATAGTTGCAAGTCCCATGAGTAATTTTACAAACACTATTTCAACATTTCAACTCATCTCGTATAATACACAAGGAAGTATATTTCTTTTTGTCCCAATACAATACAATAGGATTTCTTTCTCCCTAACTATCTATGTCTTTGATTTATAGTTGTAGGCCCCATGAATAATTTTACAAGAACTCTTTTAACATTTCAATTCATCTCTTATAATACACAAAGAATTAGTATATTTCTTTTTATCCCAATACAATACAATAGGATTGCTTTCTCCCTAGCTATATATGTCTTTGATTTATAGTTGCAAGCCCCATGAATAATTTTACAAGAACTCTTTCAAAATTTCAACTCATCTCTTACAATACACAAGGAAGTATATTTCTTTTGTCCCAATATAATACAATAGGATTTCTTTCTCCCTAGGTATCTATGGCTTTGATTTATAGTTGCAAGCCCCATGAATAATATTACAAGCACTCTTTCAACATTTAAACTCATCTCTTATAATACACAAGGAAGTATATTTATTTTTGTCCCAATACAATACAATAGGATTGCTTTCTCCCTAGCTATCTATGGATTTTATTTATAGTTGCATGCCCCATGAATAATTTTACAAGCACACTTTCAACATTTCAACTCATCTCTTATAATAGGATTGCTTTCTCCCTAGTTATCTATGGCTTTGATTTATAGTTGTAGGCCCCATGAATAACTTTACAAGCACTCTTTCAACATTTCAACTCATCTCTTATAATACACAAGGAATTATATTTCTTTTTGTCCCAATAACAATACAATAGGATTGCTTTCTCCCTAGCTATCTATGGCTTTGATTTATAGTTGCAGGACCCATGACTAATTTTACAAGCACTCTTTCAACATTTCAACTCATCTCTTATAATACACAATGAAGTATATTTTTGTTGTCCCAATACAATACAATAGGATTGCTTTCTCCCTAGCTATTTATGGCTTTGATTTATAATTGCAGGCCCCATGAATAATTTTATAGGCACTCTTTCAACATTTCAACTGGAATAACCTAGAAATAAAATAGCATAAAGAGGAACTTGACCCAAATTCAAAGTGCAAACCCAACATAGAAAGCCTTTGATATGCCATTCATTCATACATATGATTTTAAAATTTCCATTTGAAGTAGACAACTAATTTTCACCCTTTTGCAAAAATATCTCAAACCCTCAAACACTTGGGGTATACACAATGAGGACCCTAATGACTATATTTTATACACACAAAGCTTTACACCAATTTCATCACAACATCACACACAAGGATTACCCTTTTTTTATGGTTATAAGATTCAACATGAGACACAAAATAATAACTAAATAAATAAACAGGATTTATATAGATAATGAATGCATTGATGCTCAAGCAAGACCCACAAACACTCATACTTGGCACATTCAAATTTACAACCGTTCATGTACTTCACAAGGAGCCATACAATAACTGTTTAATGTAATGAGGGTTTAGATTTACCTCTGAATTCACTGCAAAGGGCATCTCCAAATTTGACTTCGTTGCAAAGGGCCTTGCCAACTTCAAATTCATTGCAAAAAACTCTAAATTCCTTGCCTGCCTTTTCAAAAGTCTCCAAGTCCTCTCCAAACTAGCTTTGTTGTTCATGCGAGCAGCTAACCTTTGCTGAATTTTGCACTCTACTTTACTCCCCACTCCCGCCAACAATTTTTAATTTGCTACTAACCCTGCGTGCAATACAACCCACTCCCGCCAATAATTTCCCAAAAGTTCATATATTTTTTAATTACCCACTTTAATATCATATTGTCTATTTTTTTATTTATGTGACTAATTATTTAGTCATTTATATCTGTGATTTTACTCGATGATCAAATTAATCATTTATTTAGTCATTTATAGTTGTGTTGTAAAAGATGAGTAGAATTTAGTCATTTTTAGTTGTCGTGGCTAAAATTTTTAGTTATTTAGTCATTTATTTTCCAAATTCTACTAGTGTAATATTGGGTACTAAGTTTTCACTTTATTAATATTTCTCTAATATTAAAATATTATCACATGTCTCCCACACATTAAATAATAATGCAATGTATAAAGTTGTCCCCAAATAATACCTAGTGTGATTAACCACACCACTTAGGTGCATCACAAATAAATAATTATTTAATTACAACATTATAATATATCAAATTATGCAATGGTGTACAGCACCATATCCCAACAAATATGACTATTATAGTCATGCAAGAAAGTATCTTGTTCCTTTCTTCATACACTATCATTTCTTGAGTCTCTCTACTTACTATCAAGATACCTTGCATTATCCATTAATGATTATCTTTGATGAATATATTCTTCACTTGAGGGTTGTCTCTATACCATGACACTATAGATTATCATTGGATTGTCCTCTTTATCTTGTTTCTTGTATTCCTTTAATACCATTCAATGCTCAACATATCTTACATATTCCCCCTCACTCTTATACACAACACATTGTGATTGAGGCATGCAATTGTACACACTATATGTTTATAGGTCTCTCTTTGTGTTAAGGTCTCTAGTCTTTATCCTTTTTCATTGAATAGAACTTTCATATATTTTGGCTTTCTACCCTTTCTTGTTATAATTGTACCATTCTGCCATAAACCTTGTAGAGTCTTTCATCATACTTATAATCTTTCAAATTAAATACTACTTTCCTTACCCATATAATCCTTAACACTTATCTTATAACATCTATCTTGTAAGAATATTTCATGATCATATTTCATTTGGATTTTAATAGTTTTGGAGTTTTATAGTCCTATCATCTTGTTAAAGTCTTCTATATGGCTTGAAGGAACCCCAAGCCTAGATTGGTAGAGTGTTTGAAAAATCAATACTACTCCATAACCTTTAATGCCTTGACCTCCCTTAAATGACTATCCTCTCATACATGTACCATCCAATGCCTACAATATCTCGGCTTCCCTTTGTTATGTTCTCATACCTCTAACTGTCATGTCATCTTTCTTGAACAACCCTTCATTAAATTCTATCTCCCTTTTCTTTGGTCAGACATCCTTGTCTTCAAGATCCTCTTATTCATTGCAAACTATCAATTAATTACAATCCTCAAAAATTTGGCTTTGAAAACATTGTTTACATTGCCCCTTGTGGGAGTCTTTACATGACTATGAAAGTTGTCACTAGGTCTCCATTATTTCTTTATAGTTGTCCTTTTATTCCTTATGATAATCATGCCAAAACTGGATGTATGGGTTCTAAGGTTTGTCCCACCTCTTGAAAATGTATGATTCAAGGAAACATATTGTACATCATCATGTTTTTGATTGCCCTTTTGCAAATCATTTTCCTCTTCAAGAGTGAATATTTTATTTATGAGACTCTTTCAATGGTTGTTGCGAACTACCCTTATCATTTCCATCCTATTTTAATTGCTTGACTTTCCTTTTCATGAAACGTTCAACAATGCATTATTAGTGTGCTTTGGTTATGCATTCAATGGATGTTCATTCACATTGAAACCCTTATTTTCTTACAAATGATGGCATTTCCTTCACCGCCTCATTACTATAAATATATGCAAGTTGAAGGTATTGTCAATGAACAATATACTATTGATGGCTCCTCTTGATGTTTATTTTTTTGGCATGGAACACTACTCACTATCCCTGTACTGTCATTCATGATTTAGTCACTTGTGGTTATCCTTATATACCTATCATGATTTATACCCCTTAATATGCCGTTTGAATAAATGTCTTTAATTTTTTAGCAAATATGACTTATATTACATAAACCCTTAGGGTTTAGCTTCATTCTAGCTATCCTTAAACCTCAACAAGCTCATTACATACCCCATTCTAAAGATGATCTTACTAAAACTAATATTCTCTTGTCACATGAATGCACAAAAAAACTATTACCTCATTAATATGCACACATTAACATTATCTAGTAAAAATGTAAAAAAGAAAGAACAAGGGTCCATTTTAAAACAATAAGGTTGTGTTCCTATTATGTGTCAACTAGTCTTTAACATTAGGAACACTTTTTCATTTCTTATTCCTTCATATTGTGTGAAAACCTCTTTTCCACTTGCTATTCACTATCCACTGGATGACCAAACTACTTATTTTCCAATTTCTCACTATATATAGGCAACAAACTACTTCTTTTATCACCCTGAACAGGAAGATTATGTATTGTTCACTTGAAGACTATGTATTGTTCACTTGAAGACTATCTTATTTTCCTACAATAGACCTAGAATGTCTCTTTATTTGATGGAAATGGTTTAAACAAGGTGTGAGGAAATCTTAGAGAAACCCTTATACATTTTTTGATATGGAAATGAAATATTTGGCACCATTAAACATTAATTCACTGAATTCTACACTACCCCCCATACATATTGCAATCCACTATTTACTACCTTATCACTATCTTTGTACATAGTCAATATTATCATTATTTCTCCATTATGGTCTAAGGCTAGATGAGTAAAGGTCACTATCATATTGTCTTCTTAATGATTAGACAATATTGTCATATCCATTGTTAGGACCATCCTTTACTTATTTTCCCACGTTCATAACATGTTATGGACTACCTTTTCAAGACACCTCATAGGGCTATCTCAGTAGCTTGTTAAGGTAATATGCTCTTGGAAACTCATTGTGACAATAGCAACACTAGAATGATCAAAAAACCCTAAAAGGCTTGCATGATTTTACAACTTATGTATGCATATTTCTATGAATACCCACAAGATAGAAACAAAATATGTTGTTATCATTGCCTTTGCACATGCTCTCCTAAAATTTGGAAGCTTTTAATGACCTTTTAATAGCTTCAACAATGTTTTAAAATGATAATAGTCTTAATGAACTATAGAATGCATACCATGAAGAACTAGCATTATGGGGAAATTGTTGACTGCATGTAGCATATGTGAAAGAGTCTCTAGAACCTCTCCTTCTTCTTGGTAACGTGTTATGCTACTTTCCTTCATTTTGCAATGTGGGATAGCTAGCATTTCTTTCTCTTTTCATGTACATTATCTTGCATTACTTGGAGATCACTACTTTTGTGGCTCCTCCAACTACCTCCTCAAGTTGGTATTCCCCATACTATGACATAACCATCCTATCTTCCATAGGATGTGTTGCAAGGTGTGTGCCCTTGGTCTCCATGTGTTGTGTAGTGCAACGCTCGGCTTCGTGACATGGCTTAACCACCTCTTGTAAATTCATTAACTCTGGCGATTGTATCAAGCATTAATAGGTCAATCTTTTTGGTGCAAGTACAACCGTATGTGCAACAATTGGTATTAGAGTTTGGGTCATGGGTTCAAACCCCTCGCTTGCATTGGGGGCATTGTTGCAAGGTGTGCACCTTTGGTCTCCTTGTGTTGTGCAGTGCAGCGCTCAGGTTCGTGACATGGCTTAACCACCTCCTATAGATTCATTAACTCTAGCGATTGTATTGGGCATTAACAAGTCAATCTTTTGGTGCAACGAAAACCACCTATGCAACAAAATGTTGTAGAAATGATGAAATGTAGAGGGAAAAAAGCATAAGGAAAAACCATAAAAAAAAGATTGAATTGGTCAGAAGGGCTCAAACAACTTTTCACAACTTCCCTCTTGAATATCCATGTAGCTTTTGGATATTTTCTTGACATTTAAAGATTTTTGAAACTTTATTAAATGTGTAGACCCCTCTCTTCCTGACATTGAACATAGCAAATCTTATTTTCCTTCTCTTTTTCTTACCTAAGATTATTAGAGACTTGGGATCAAGAAGTTTAACTTTAAAAACTCCCTCTAGCTTTTCTAGTGAATATTTTTGTCAAGGTATGACCAAATATCAACAATGATAAAACTTAGGGTTACAATTATAGTTAGGGTTAGGGTTGGGAAAACTGTTGGGATTAGGGTTCAACTGGGTTACACTTAGGGTACGCTAAGGGTTAAGGTTCAAATAGAGTTTATAAAAACCTCTTGATTAGGGTTAATATTTGGGTTAGGTTGGGGTTCAATTTGGGTTAGGGTTACATTTCAATTATGGTTACAATTAAATTAAGGTTTGATTATGATTACTACTAGGGTTAGGGTTATGGTACAATTGGTTTAGTGTTAGCGCTCAATTAGGGTTAGTGTTAGAGGTCAACTAGGTTAGAATTAGGGTTAGTGTTACAATTCAAGTAGGTTAGGATTAGAGTTAGTATTACATGTCAATTAGGGATATTGTAAGGGTTAGGGTTCAATTAGGGTTAGGATTAGGGTTCAATTAGGCTTAGGGTTATAATTCAATTAATGTTACAAGTAGAGTTCAATTAGGGTTACAATTAAGGTGAATTATAATTATTTCACATATATAAGTTTGGAGTTAGGCTTAGGGTTAAGGTTAGGGATATGGTTCAATTAGGGTTTAATTACCTGCTTATGGTTGAATTATGGCTAAATATTAGGGTTAGCATTAAGGGTAGGTTAGGTTTAGGGTTGAGTTTAGGTTAGGATGAGGGTTATCGTTCTAGGATAAAACTTGAGAGGATTAGGACCGTTCAATTATGATTACGATTAAGGTTAGTGTTAGGGTTAATATTAAGGTAAGGGTTAAGATTAAGATTCAATTAGGTTTAGAGTTAGGTTTAGGGTTAAGGATAGGGTTTAATGAAAAGTATTGGGTTTACAATTATAGTTACAGTTAGGGTTGGGATAAGTATTAAGGTTAAGATTCAATTAGAGTTACAATTGGGATCGGGCTATGATTCAACTAGGGTTACAATTAGGGTACATTAAAGGTTAGGGTTCCTAGATAAAACTTAATAATATATTTACCTTATAAACTTAAATATACTAACCTTAATAATATAAGACAATTATTATTTATTTTATAATTAATTTTAAAAATATTATAGAATTAACATTATTAAATAGTTAAATTATAATTTTTAAACAAGATAAACTCTATTATTTCCATTTAATTTGTCAATTGATTATTATGGATGATAACAATCAGAAATCTATTTAATATATTATAAATATATAAAATAACATCAACTCTCTTATATTATATAAACTATCGACGTTGCCAATTATAAGGCCTTACGGAATCTTATTTTTTAAACCAAACAAGTTGTATTTTGATAGCTTAACATGACAGGAACTTTATTTTTATGGCGGCTGGTTGGCAAAGGAGGAATGGCGAAACCGTACAAAACTATAACACCAGCAAAACCCACAATGAAGCAAACCTTTACAACTGGAAAAGGCTCCACTTTTCCATATATTGACCATAAATTCATGTATTTCAGACCATAAATTAGATCTGGCGTTGTTTCTTCTCTTCCCGATGAGCATCTTTGACATTTCAGAGTTGGAGAATTTTCCTACACCTCTCCTGACGGCTGCATTTCTTGTTTTATAAGATTTCTCCATTGTTTCATCTTTCGTAATTTTTCTCTGTGAATTTGCAGGGGTTAAGTCACAAGACATTTCCTATATCTATGGCCAAAATTCGCTCATGAAGTATAGGTGATCCAGTGTGGGAAGTGCTTTCTGCGTGGGCATTGACGTTAGATTTTGGCTGGTGGGTTTGCTACAGAATTTTTCTTTCTTGAGCTCAGAGTCAGTGATTTGTATGTTTTAGCAGAGGAGATTGGGTCATGTATTCTGGGAATTCAGAAGGATCAGTTCTGCAATGGGCCATGTTGTAATTTGCTTCAAATTCTGTATTGGGTGTTCGTGCAACTTTAAGGTTGTTTAAGTTTAATAGGTTTTCTTGGCTTCTGTTAGGTCATGCTGCTGTAATTGCTGAAGTCCTCCATTCTTCAGCTTGATAATTTTGGTTTGATTCCTTTTTTCCTAATTGCCAGCATGGAATTTTGAAATTTTGTAATAATCTGTGTTGAGTTCTGTTTTTCTTTGGTTGCTAGCTTGGGTAATGCTAGGTGTCGTAATTGTGATTTTTTTGATGGGCTTTATTTGGCCATGTTTTCAATGATTCCTAATGTTTTTCTGAGTTTCTGGGGTTCGGTTCTGGGGACTGTAAAAATTTTAGGAATTTTGAGGACAGAAAAGGGACCACATTTTAAATAAATTAAACAGTAAATAATTAAAAAAAAAAAAAAATGAATGTATGGTGCTGAACTTGTTATATCAATAGTTTCTTTTAGATTTTTAAAGCTTTTTGACTTTTTTGTTTTATTTTAAAAGGTTACTTTTTTAGTTTTTGTGTATCCAATAAAATAAGTTGTTCAGTTTTTTTAGTTTTTGTGTATCCAATAAAATAAGTTGTTCAGTTTTGAAAAGGGATTGTCATCTCCAAAAACCCAAGGGTTGTGTATTGGATAGCTAAACCCTTCAATTAAAAAGATGTCTGTCTTCAAAAATTCAAATTCTTGAATATCTGTAACATCACTGGAACCTGAAAGATAGTGAAATCATGATTTTTTATGAATGCAATTGGGTAAAATTATGTAATGGGTAATTTGAGTACTATATTTTGGGAATCTTTTAGACATGAATTTTACTGTGTTGTGGTTGTAATTCTGTAATATCAAATATGTAACTCTGAGTAAGCCTTTTGATGTTTCTTTGAAATGAAATTATGTTAAAGAATTCTTAGTAGGTCCTTTGTGGTGTTCAGCAGAAAATCATATTTCATAAAAATAAATATCATACATTAATCCTTTCTGACTTGCTAACATGTCACAAATATGATGGGTTTTTTGACAGAGTTTGAATTGAACATTTTAATTTGTAGCAGCCATGGCGACTACAGTTCCAATTGCCTACCAGAATGGCACCGGAGCACCAGATTGGCTTAACAAAGGAGACAATGCATGGCAAATGGTAGCTGCAACTGTTGTTGGATTGCAAAGCATGCCAGGCCTTGTTATCCTCTATGGAGGCATTGTGAAGAAGAAATGGGCTATTAATTCAGCATTCATGGCTCTTTATGCGTTTGCAGCTGTTTTGATCTGTTGGGTGAGTTGGGCCTACAAAATGTCATTTGGTGATGAACTCCTTCCTTTCTGGGGAAAGGCAGGACCTGCGCTTGGCCAGAAGTTTCTCATCAAACATGCCATAGTCCCTGAAACAGAGCATGACTACAAAAATGGATTAGTGGAGACGGCAACTCTTGAACCCCTTTATCCTATGGCTACACTTGTGTTTTTCCAGTTCGTCTTTGCAGCAATAACACCAATCCTGTTGGCCGGTGCTTTGCTTGGAAGAATGAATATCAAAGCATGGATGGCTTTTGTGCCACTCTGGCTCACTTTTTCTTATACCGTTGGAGCTTTTAGTTTATGGGGAGGAGGATTCCTTTTCCAGTGGGGGGTCATTGATTTTGCAGGTGGTTATGTCATCCATCTATCTTCAGGAGTTGCAGGTTTTACGGCAGCTTATTGGGTATGCACAATTCTTGGTTCCTTGTTGATCTCTATCTTGTACATACCTATTGATTCTAAGATAATGTATCCTTTAGCGATATCAAGTTTCCACAATCTATAATGTTTATTGTTCTGATTTCTGGATTCAATTGCATAAAAAAATTTGCATCAACGTTTTGGATCACACTCCATGATCCATCATCCATTTCTCCTTGAATTCTTTGCTTTTCATCCTGATGAAGATTACAGAATGTGATCCAAAACATTGATGCACAAAAATATGATGCAATCAAATCCAGAAATCAGAACAATAAGCATTATATATCCTGATTGTTTTTATTCATTGAATGTATGGAGAGAACAGGTAGGACCTAGGCTACAAAAGGACCGTGAAAGATTTCCTCCAAACAACGTTCTGCTCATGCTGACTGGAGCTGGTTTCTTGTGGTTGGGTTGGTGTGGTTTTAATGGAGGCGCCCCTTATGCTGCCAACGTTGTTTCATCCATGGCTGTTTTGAATACCAACATATGTGCAGCTACCAGTCTTCTTGTATGGACTTGTTTGGATGTTATATTCTTTAAGAAGCCCTCAGTCATTGGAGCCGTCCAGGGAATGATAACTGGACTCGTCTGTATCACTCCAGGCGCTGGTAAGTTAAATCCCATTATTAGCCTTGTTTTATAAAGGAATCTTTGCTTTTGTTTATGCGAATGCTGGAATACCTATTTCTCTCTGAAGTCAATGGTCTCTGTTAGGTTAGTGTGACAGATGAAATAGTTTAGGTTCAAACTGATTGTATATGCATTAGAGACTAGCTTAATCAACCATAAGGCATATGGTCTATCTTCCTTTCTATGTTGAGGATGTTCTCTTCTGAGGAGAGGGTAAAGTAAAGGATTCCAAATTTTGAGTGAAACCCATTTTATAAAATATTTTCTCTCCTGTTGTGCAGGTGTTGTCCAAGGATGGGCCGCTATTGTGATGGGAGTGCTCTCTGGTAGCATTCCATGGTTCACCATGATGATAGTTCATAAGAAGTCGGCCTTGCTACAGAAAGTTGATGATACATTGGCGGTACTTCATACTCATGCAGTTGCAGGATTACTGGGTAGATCTCTTACAGGGCTTTTTGCAGAGCCTACTCTGTGCGGCCTCTTCCTAGCAGTAACGAATTCCAAGGGAGCATTTTATGGGGATGGTATGCAATTTTTTAAGCAAATTGTGGCAGCTGCATTTGTCATTGGCTGGAACATTGTTGTCACAAGCATAATCATGGTGTTCATCCAGTTATTCATTCCATTGAGGATGCCAGATGAACAACTTTTGATGGGAGATGATGCAGTTCATGGGGAGGAAGCATATGCTCTGTGGGGTGATGGGGAGAAGTATGACGATACAAGGCATGGCTTATCTTCTGATATGACACAACACAATAAACTGGATGGAACTACAGCCTTAGGCCAATCTGATAAGATGTATATACATAAGTAATAAATCAACTTAGATTAAAACTATAATGAGAGTTGTGGGAGTGATAATGAACAATCAAATGTTAAGTTATAAAATTGAATGTGAGGTTAGGGTACTTGGCTTTAAGAATAATGTGAATGAATAATTGTGATATTGTATCAAAATTCTATTTGTCTTGGGATTAATAAGAAGTATTCTTTGTCTATACTTTGCCTCATAATTAGAACAATCAATCAACTTTGTTATGAGTCAATCTTGTAAATTTGGATCACCTCTATGGGCATGGATTTGACCTATGGATATATGGTCTAGGATACTATATGGCGAGCTATCATCAAGTCTCACACTTTAATTGATTAATTATTGTATCGACTAGGGTGGTGTCCAATGTTGTCTATAGAAGGATTTCAGATTTCTTAATTCACGCTAAATTTTCTAACAAGAGGGAATGGTTATGCTGAAAAGAAATTGTAACTAGAAAGCACTCAAAGGTTCTAATCTACAAAAGCATTATAATGCATATAACAACAATCATAGAAATAACAAAAGTAATAGAGATAACATCAAATACACTAAACATGCAAGTTATAATGTGAAAGATCACAACTATGCAAATGTAAACATAATCAAAAGTTGAGCTATGTATCTTGGTAACATGGCTTGATGCCATTATAAGTTTGTTACATAGATTTATAAATAAAATTTTGAGTTGCATTTTAAATTAAAGTAGTTTAACTACCTAAGAAAACTATCATAAAACAAGAGTCTTTTAATCTTCTTATTTTTTGGAGAACTAGAAATCTAGTGGTAGTTTGTAGCTTCAAACAAAACAAGAGACATATGTCTCTAGAACTCCTCTCATGAAGACCTAGTCTGTGATGGTTCTGAAGATATTTCTAGAATTCTAAAGCTTTGTAGTTGTGGCACTCTAGAACTATTTTTCTTGAAAATGACTTGTTACAAAAATACATATTTTGGCCTACAACCATTATCATTAAATCTTCATTCGCATAGAAAGAGCAAAAAATATACATACATTAATATTAACTAAAATTGAAACCAATTTATTACATATTCTTGTTAATTTAAGCATGATAAAGGTATATGGAAGGTGGTGGGTGTTTAAGAAGAGATAATTTGGTTTCAATAATAGGGTGAATGTTCATACCTCATCACTATACACTTCAACTCTTTGATTCACCAAATTATTTGCTATGTGCTAACTATCAAGGATTGGTGGTATTAAAATTTTCTTTGGAGAGGTTATGGAATCACTAGGGTCAAGTTCTCCTAGGTCAACCCCCTAAATTGACTAACTAAGTCATGGAGAGGTTTGATGGAAACAATATTTAGTCATATAAGTGCTCTAAAATGATTGTGCAAATTTAGGTTCCTTTAAGCACCTAAATTGAAAGATTCTTGTAGTGAATGCCCCTTAAATGTAAATGGTTTCTCAATTATTGGCATTCAATAAAAAAGGGCCCAAAACTAATTTAGGGAATTGACATGGATATGCACATTTTTTCTATTATATTTTGTCCCACTTCAAGGTGCATGTGAATCATGTATGAGGTAGGTGGACATTTTCACCTATTTTTTTTTTTTTTTATAAAAGATATTTGTTGAGGTAGGTGGGCATTTAGTTTACCATGAATTGTACATAGGTTAATTTTAATGTATATTATGACTAATGGATCTAACCTATTAGGAATAGGTTTAAACCATAGGTTTGATCTAACACATTTGATTGACCATCATTGGTCTTTTGTGTTATATTTAGTTATTTTTTATTATTTTTTAATTAAGTGTGAATTAATTATGTTGTTTTCAAATTGGCTCTTTTGTGTACCAAAAATATTAAGATCCTCAAGAGACCATAAATCATACGGTTAGTAGTAATAGGACCTTGACCCCCAAACTCATAATGGGCTCCCTTAGAGGTAATGGGGATGTGACACATGGTGACAATGGCAACATGACATTATTACACCTAAACACTCATTGCTCTTGTTGAGAGGTGAGACTCAAATATTGACATATTTTTCTTGCCTACACAATAGATCGTAGTCACTTTGGAGAACTTGCGGTGCATCTTGTGTATTCTAGTTATGGGAGATATGAGTTAAGATTCATCACACAATGTAGTAGGATGGTCATGATAATTATTAGTAGTGCATGGCATATGTAGGTTATTGTTAAGATGAAGTCCAATATAGTGAGATAATTCTTGGTTGTGTGTCTTGGTAGTGAAATTGGTTTCTCTTAATTATTGGTACTTTATCTTGTTATATGGCAAGGAATCAACCATCTCATGTGGACATATAAATTTCTCAGGAGGTTGAGGAGCACCAATTATTGTTTTCTTGAGTTTTATGTATGTTGACCCATTTGTATGATGATTTGCATCATTTTGTTGATGGAACCAACATGATTACTAAGATAACATCCCTCTTATAGACCTATCCATATATACACTTGCGTATCTAATACCTCCCAAGTCTTCCATTAGTAGTATTAATACATTGTTGTTATTTTAGTGGGATGCTAGCAACATAAGTAAATGGAGGGAGATTCATACCCTTAGGGAATGGGAATTTATTTTTGATAGTGGGGCTATTAGAAATCATATAGAGTACAAATCATTAGTTGGCCCTTCACACAAATGATAGATTTCAGTTGGGTCACATTTGATTGTCACTACATGGTTTTTGGGTTATCAAATAATAGTGATGGAAAGGTTCTAGTTTGATAGGGTCCATAGGAAATTTGGACTTTGTCAAAATGTACCCCCACACTAAAGTGTTATACAAGTATCATCAAAAATATCCATTTAGGAGGGGAAGAGTAATAGGCCACTAGTGACTACTTAATCCTTTATAAATGATGGTGAGATAGACCGCCTCATTTAACTAGCAATTAGTGATGATATAGGAGTGTCACCTAATTTTCCTACATAGTAGGATAGGAAGGGCTCCTCTTCATTCTATATATTATATGTTCTTGAGGATCCATTGAACATGGGATGGGATAATGAACATGATAACATAATTGATATAACCCTACTTTAGTATATCCTAGCTAATAGAGAGTGGTAGTCAAATATCTAGATATGATGTTATTCTTTTGTTGATTTAAATTTATAGTTATTTTCTTAGTGTTTATCTATATTTTGATGATGATGATGATTATCATATGTAGGGAGAATCATGAACTAAGTGATATTGATTTCATTAACCATTGCTCATCTTACTTAAGGGATCCCAATCATATGAGTAGATATGATTATTCATGATCATACATATATTAGAAAAATTATTTCAATCTTCAATCCTATGAGACAGGAATTAGTTTCATAAAGAGAAACAATGATAAAGTGTGTTGATCACTTATATATGAGAGAAAAGTAGCCCTGGTTGGATAGGTGAGAGCAACTAGTGTGAGATATCAACTAGATATTAAGCATACAAGATTCCGACTAGATTTGGATGCACCATTAGAGTAGAGTGGGATATTTTGGTGGAAAAATTGACTTAGGAGGCCCAAAGCTCAATTCTTTCTCTCTCAATAATGTTATGGTGTCATATATGGTTTTGGAGGCGATGGAGGTGTGAGTGACAACACAATTCATTAAGGAAGAGGAGGCAAACTTCTTTTGTATGAATTTGGTTTTATAGGATAGATCAAACTTCTAGTCTAGTTCACAAACACACTCACATTCATGACAATGGTTGGAGTGGTACAAGGAAGATATTGTTTAGGTGTTAAGATAAGTGATATTAACCTTACAAATCCTATATACTTTAGGTGTATCCAATACATTTGAAATATTTAGATGGATTCCTAAGGGTGATTGGGTAAATTATTGTTAATTATTTTCCCTTGGCTGACTTGCATATTAGCTTTAGTGACATTGAATAAGGGAGGTTTCTTATGACCATGCCAAATATGGAGTGATTTGAATGCATTTGCACCACTTTCTCACTCGTATGTGCTAAGAGAGAGTGTGTTGTATCTTTATTTTGATAGATGGGTCTTGAATGAGATGTAATCTTTAAAATGGAGCTCTACTTCTGGGATATGTGACATGAGAGTTATGTTACACCCCATTGTGTTACTACTTATTTACTTTTAATACCTAGTTGGGAAAAAATGTTTTAAATGAATGTATTTATGCTTTGTGTATTTTAGAAATATGATGATTAAATGTTTGATTCAATTTGATGTTATATAATGATTTTGATTGTAAAATATATGATGCAAATGAATGTATTATTTTTGGCTAACTACTATTGCAATGTACTAAGATGGATGCAGGAATAGAATCAAGCCTCTGAAAGAGAGGGGAAGTATCACTTAGGAGAAGAACTTGGTCTAATAAATCTTAATAAGACCTAAATTGCTCTTTCACACATGCACTTCTAGTTTGGTCAAGTCAAGTCAATAGCTTGGGAAATAGTAAGTTACCTTTAGTCTTGTTTGGGTATGATTAGAAGAGGTTATGGTTTTATTTATGAATGTTCTTGTTTTGGGGGTTAATTTAAGTGTTGAGTCTCTTTGAGATGTGTGAATTCTTCTTTATGTGTTTATATTTAATCGATGAGATGTATATACATAAAATGTATATATGTATATGTGTATGTGGCAACTATAAAATCATACACGTGAGTAAATACGTGCATGGGTATATGTAGATAGATGTATCTACCCATGCTCATGGACGGATTTCATGTATGCATGGGAATATCGATTGGACAAAGGTAACACATATATATACACTTCGTGTATATATGTGGATTGATGGGATTGTGAATGTATGTGTTTTATTGTCAAGGAAATGTGTGTGTGTGTGTTTGTGTGTGTATATTAATTTGCATGTATGCACATTGATGTAAATGGAAACATCCATATGAGTATATTAATATATATATACATATGTGTATATGTATATATACACATTCATCATTATGTGAAATATGAAAATATGAATATGCTAATAATGTATTTAATGAGCTTATATGATGAATGAATATATAAATTATATATATGTACATATCATGGTGTATATATATGCACATATATATAATATATATTTATATATATAATGTATATTTATATATATTTATATATATATAAAATATATATTTATATATTTATATATATATATATATATATATATTAAAATGTATTGAATGTTTTTATAGCACTGAAATGTTTATTGAAGTGCATAGTAAATACTTGGAATAGCATATACATGAAATGTATTGCGCAGAAATAAAAGGAATAGCGTATAGTTTGAAGATGTGCAGAAGTAAATAACAATGTTCAAAGTATTAAAGTGTTGTGTAATATAAACCAAGGCAACACTATAGTAAAGCGTGTGGAATCAAAAGCAAACCAATGTGAGATAAATCTGCCAAGACTAAGTCAAAACAAGAAGGCAAAGAGAATATCAAACATACAAGACCTTTGACCTAGTCTTTTCCAAATATCAACCAAAAGAATAGGGCGTGTGATGTTTCATGCACGGTACCAATATACGAATAGTGTGAACCAGTTAGAAGTCTAATCTACAATACAAATTCCAAAATATGAAGCAAAGTGGAATGAGGGAAATAGTCAAATAAGAAGCTGGCCAAATTGAGTCGACTTGTGGAAACAATAACCTTGCATTTCTGAATGTTATTTGTGTTGTCCATTAGAATGAGTGGCTCATTCTTTGTGGTGAAATCCAGCTATGCATGTGTTTACTATGCAATATTTTTTAGCTGCCATATTTTCTTCATCTTGTTGAGTCGAACCTTTTTGATTGAGAAGTGTCATCTTCGAGAGCTTGTTTCTAGCCTATAGTTGCTCACATTTGTGTATAAATAGAGGTGTCTTCTCCCTCAAATGGGATGCATTATGCACTCTTTATGCTTATTTTCTAAGTTGTTATTCTAATTTTTTGAGTTTGAGAGTTTGTGAGAGGTTTTTGTGAGTAAGTTTTGGTGAGAGGAAGAGATATAGTTGGGAATTGCTTGTTGATTTTGGGAAGGCTAAGCTAGGAATCCAATTTGATCAATTAGAGCTTTGCATAAATAGGCATGTTGATTTCTACTCTTTTATGCTTAATATGTATTTGAAAATATTATGTGTCTTTGTTTGCCTTGTTTGGAAAATATGTTTAGTTGTTTATCAAGGAATGGTTATTGTAGATAGTTTAGTATATATGAAGGATTCTTGATGAATCTAGTCTAGGGATCTCTATTGTTTGAGTGTATGTATATACACCATATTAAGGAATGGGTGCTCATATTAGTATTAAATATTATATTAAGTAGAGCTTATATAGATGATGTTTATTTTAGTCGGGTTATAGAACTACTTTGATTTACTTAGAATAAGTGTCTTAGTAAACGTAAAGGATAATAGGTTATTCTAGGGTTAAGGTTACTCCATGGCATAAGGGGATAACCTATGCATAGGTTATGAATGGTGAATACAAATCAAGCTAGGAAGGTGGGTGAAGTATATGACGTCCACTCTAAATTCTAGGTGATGAATACTTTGGCCGAAGTAGTGTAAGTTGCTCTTATTTACACTCTCAGTTCACTATGATCCAAGTTTACATACTACGTAGGGAATGTCATATGTGTAGGTTGTAGCCATTTTGTGACAGATCTAGATATGTAGGAGACAACACCAAGCTTGGGGAAGGTCAATATTATTATAAGGTTACCAAACCAATCTCTTCATCAAAGGGTAGGGCCATTCACCAGTTTGGTAGATGTGTGGGGACCGCAGTTAGTCCAAGGTTGGTGAAAAGGTGCTTGAGTGATGCTTCTCCTCGTCAGTAGGTGACCAATATTTGATGGAGGACACTTGGACCATTCGTATATCTATTTCCAATAAGCTCAAAGGGGCCTTGTATGTATTTTTGTATCCATTACTATGGAAATTTTGTAAAAGAGAAATGTTATAATGAAATTATGTACTATGATATCAATACATTAGAAATTTGTAATTATTTGATATGATGCAAAGGGAAAGTTTGGAAAGATGTTTATTTCGAATGTGCATGCTATCTTTATATTTGGAAAGAAAAAATTTATTACTTATACTGTTGTCATCATATTTTAATTACTTGATATTAATACATAGTAAAACTTTTGAGTAGAACAATGGGCATGTTACATGTGGTATCAGAGCTACCAGGTTCAACTTTGGAACCTATCTACCTGCTATGTTTTCCCCTCCAAAAATATGAATCTAATGTTTGGAAATTATTATTTCAAGATGGTGCATCTCAAGATGACCGCTAGGAAGTCAATGATAAAAAATGAGCGTTACCTTTGGGCCAAGAAGAAAAGAGAAGCCCTTGTTCATATCATTGAGGGAACCAATCATGACAATTGCATTTGGCTAAGCAATATTGAGACTATCAATCATGCCTTTTCATGAATTAGTCAAAAGAAGAGAAGGATGAAAGTTGATGCCAACTTTAACTACCTACCATCCATTTCTCCAGCCAAGTCAGACTCATTACCACTTTCCAAGGATATACCCTCAAAATGTAATGTCAATCCAATATTGATATTTAGGGACCCTCGAGTTATACCTATGGCTGAAGTTATTGTTATAGCCTCTAGTGGTGAATTGAAGGGATACATTCCTCGAAACTATGTATCAGAAGTTAAATCTGAGGGTTATTGTCCTTATGGGTGATCCCACAATAGTGGCTTACAATTTTTGGCCAAACTAGACACTGAAATTATTATTTTTAACTAAATCTTCACATTCAGGCACCTATAGCGGCTGAACCGTGAGGAATTTGAAGATGATGCAAACTAGAGTCTCGTCACATTTTGTCTATAGATTCTAAAAATATTTTTTTCAAAATTTTTGGAATCAAATTGCACTTCTTTTTCTATCTCCCACGAAAACTAGTTTTTTTCATAAAACAACATTTAAAAAAGTGGCACACACCACATAACGTATAACTCTTTTTCCAAGAAGGATAAAATTCTAATTCTTTCGAATTTAGATTTGCAACTCTGATATCTAGTGCTTCCACTTGGTTAGATAGTTTTTTATTAAATACTTTTTCTTTAATCAAGTTTCAAAGTCAAACCAATTACAATTCAAACATAGTGCGACCGTATAACACGTAAATTTTTTTGTATACATCAAAATTCAATTTTTTTTTGTTGGATCAAGGACTTCAATATCTGGTGCACTCATATTTTTCAAAAAAAAATTTATAATCTTCTATTTCTCCACATGTGCAGAACAAAAACCTTCATTTTCGATGAAAAATCTATGTTTAATAAAACTAAAAAAACAAATACATAATAAAACCAAAACATATTAAAATTTTATTTGTTGGATAGCTCGTTTTGAGGACTACCCGGTTCCAGTTGGAATTGTGAAGAATCCTCCATTTTCATCCTTAATCAGAGCTTTGAAGCGTAAAAATTTAGGTTTTCAAAGTGCCTGAGGGGGAGAATGAGGGCAAAGGGGGGTTCGATTGAACCCATAGGGGTTCGCTCGAACTTGGGTTCAGCCAAACCCCCATCCCAAAAGAGGTTTTCAAATTTTTTTTGTCTGTGCATGCATTAATTTGGTTCTCTCAAACCTTGGTTCGACCAAACGCTTTTTTGGTTCATTCAAACCAACAAGTTCATTTGAACCCCCAAAATCAAAAAAAATTCCATGGGATCATTTTTTGTGAGTTTTCCTTCCTCCATCAAATTGTAAACCACTATTGTGGCTTCACCCTTATGATGATACAATTGAGCCAAAATCAAAGGCTTACACCCCATGTAGTTATGTATCTGAGAGTGAATCCAATGGATACTCTCCTCTTGACTATTTAAATAGTTATTCAATGTAAATGGAAGAATATTGAAATCCTTACGAATAAATGAAAAAGTTATGTTTTTATCAAAACTTGTGTATGAGATCCTCAATATAATTCTTATGTATGAATATTTTCTCTTTTGGAATGTTTTCAATACGTAAAGTAAACCATGATAGGATCTAATTAAAGATGAACCTCCTAGTATAACTTTATGAGACAATAGTTAGGACAAGAACTAATCTTGGAGGGAGTCAAGAAGTTGGACAAGGTTTGGATAGTGTTGAAGCTAAGTTGGACTACATTCTGGAAATCATGGATAAAACAAGAGCAATGATAAGAAACCTTGAAAAAGAAGTGAGAGGAAATGAAAGAGAGGAACAAGAATTCCCACTCAATGAAGAAGAATAATAAGTTTCCAACAATGAGGACAAAGGGGAGGATACCTGAAATCATACTAAAACTAGTGATCAAGAAAGTGATAGGTCACAATCATATTTTGAGGGAACCAAAGGAAGCACTTGGAAATTGAGTTGTCTAGGGACATGAGAAAGATTAATCCTCCAAAATTTGAAGGAAGCACCAATGAAGAAGAAGCTGAGGCTTGGTTAATTCAAATGGAGAAGTATTTTGAAATTAGGAACTATTCAGAGGTAACTAAAGTAGTTTGGGGAGCTTTCCAATTAGCAGGAGAAGCCTCTAACTGGTGGATGAATAAGAAGATGGAACTTGGAATCACTTCCTTAAAGTTTTCCTAGAATGACTTTTTTGAGATTTTCTAAAAGTGGTGGCTACCCCAACTCTTCTTCGATCAAAATCTCATTGACTTCTAGAATCTTAAGCAAGGAGATTCTTCAGTGAATGAATAATAGGAGATGTTCACTCGTCTCTTGAGGTACATACCAATATACCAAAAAGATGAGTGATTTTGTATTAGGAAGCTCATTACGGGTGTAAATGTCCAAATAGGTGGTGTGGTGGATGTACATGGTTCAACCACTATGGACCTAGTATATGAGAAAGCAATCAAGCAAGAGCAAAAGCTCAAATCCATCTCAAACTACCAGGAAAGGAATAGAAAGAAGTTCGGTGAGCATCAATTTAATCAATCTCCAGAGAAGTTTAGTGAGGGGTGGGAATTTCAAAGGCAATGGGACAAGAGACCTCACAATAATTGGAATGAGCTGAGGAAGTATCATTGAGGAAACAACTTCAACAATGGAAACAATAGTAACTATATCAAAGCTAGAGGGAATGGTGGTAATTTTGAAAGGCTAGCAAAAAGAGGGGACAATTGAGGGGATGATTTACATGTGGTGGGGATCATTTTGGTAATCAATGTCCCAAAAAACCATCAATATCACAACCACATGGTAACTCGCTTCCTTAATGGGTTGCATTTCAGCAAAGGATCCATCCAGCAGTGGACAATCAGCAAGAAGAATACTAGATCACCCTGGTGGAAACTCTAGGTACTTTATTTGGCATACCTATCTCCATACCTATTAATACTGGAGCCACAAAAAAATTGTTTCACCTACAGTAGCTAATCAAATTTTTAGGAAGGTTGGTTTCATGGAAAAGTCTTGAGATGTAGAATATGAAAACCAAACAAGAGAAATGGTGAATCAATGTTTATTTGAGGCAAGGGTTGAACTTCCAAGTTTCTCAATGGAAGTAAACTTGTATGTAGATCCCTTAGGTTCTTATAATGTTATCTTAAGAATGAAATGGCTATGGAAGCATAGAGCTAAATTAGATTTCCATGCTAAAACCATAGAATGCTTAGATGATCTAGGTAACCAAGTGTCTTTACAAGGAACACCTAGTGAAGTGAAACTACGATATATTTCAGCCATGGAAATGCATAGGGTGAAAAAAGAAAGGTTGTCAAATATTCACAATCAAAATGGATAAACTAGAAGAATTCAAGGAAGTCATCCTTCAAGATGATGTCATGTATTATGGACCACAAGATCCACAAGAAGTTGAAGAAGGAGAAGTGGTGGAATTTGGAGAAATGGATATGGAGAAATAACCTATTTTACAAAAAAAATTGGATGTCTTTCTAGAAGAACTACCTAGATTTCCTCCCAAGAGAGTATTCGATTTCTCCATCGACCTAGTACCAGGGTCGGAACCTGTATCCAAAGTACCTTATAGGATGACTATAACAGAATTAATGGAGCTTAAGGCACAATTGGAACAATTATTATCCAATGGATTGATAAGACCCAATGTTTCACCCTAGGGAGCACCAATGATCTTCGTGAAGAAGAAGGATGGTACACTATGCTTATGTATAGATTATCAAATGCTTAACAAAGCTATGATAAAGAATAATTACATGTTTCCATGTATTGATGATCTTTTCAATTAGATGTGAGGAGTGATAGTGTTTTCAAAGATTGATCTACAATCTAGTAATCATCAACTAAGAATTAAAGATGAAGATAGTTTCTAAACTGCTTTCAAGACTAGATATGGTCATTACGAGTTCGTGGTCCTACCCTTTGGACTTATGAATGCACCTATAGCATTCATGAACCTAA
>VDFB02047230.1:306001438-306020921 GCA_007258455.2 Sequoia sempervirens
TTCGCTTCTCAATCAGACCTCTTTTTGATAAACTTCATTGGGAGGTTGGCTACTGCCACATGTCCGCCAGGCACTCCTCACAGCGATCGCTTCCTTCGATATTCTAAAAACTCCCACCAAGCTTCCACATGTCATCACCATGAGAACTTAAAGGCTGCTTCCCTTCACTTTTTAGTCGGGCCTCGTCCGAGTGCCATGTAGCTTTTCATCTACATACACTTTTGGCAAACCTCATAGTCAGTGTCGATAGTAAAGAATGGTGCCACATGTCTTCCTAGTGCAAGATTTTATCATAGAAAGGGAGAAATGAACCATAGGCTATGACCTACAGCCACGTTGGGGGTTCTATCAAAGGGAAAGATGGAGTGAATAACAAGTTGCGACGTACTGCCATGTGCTCTAACTACCTCCACTAGGAAGCGACACTTGTTTGCACAGGTTTTTTTTGGGACCACTGCCATTATTCACAAGGGATGCATCTAGCTAGGGAGCAACCATGTTCTAAGGCCTAAATCTTTTATGTTTCAACAACTGAAGGAAATAATTGTTGTAGCCATCATTGCTTGAGATACGTGATCTCTTATGTTACTGGCCCTCTAGGCGATGGGATTTTTTAGCTATATATACTACTTTCTTTAGAAGAAGGGTTCAAAAGATACAAAAAAATTAGGGAAAGACACCAGGCCTTTTGTATTTCTTTTAGATTATTATATGAGACTATCACACCATTCCGTTGTTCAACCTTTCTATTTTTCTCAAGCTATTTGATAAAACATTATACTATGTTATTATTGTCATGAATTGTTCATTTGCATAACTTCTATGATTTTAATACATGTTTGTTGGTTTATATCATGTCTTTGACTCCTCTTTTTAGTGAATGTGTGTAAGAATTATTTTACGTCACTAGATGAATTGTTTAGATCTTTATCTTTGATTTCTATTATTCTGAGACATAGCAAATTGTTGAACGAGCCCTTAAACCAGATCCAAAAGATAGGTTTATCATGCCTTAAATCTAAATCTTGGCACATCACCTTAGTTAGATCTTTATTTTTTATATTTTCTTCTTTTTCCCATTCCAAAACCCCAATTACAGAAGAATTCAACTTCTTTAAGAACCCAAAGGTAATTTAGTTTAGCGCAATTGGTCCCCCCATAAATTGAGTTTCCCATAAAGGTTGTTACCTTGCCAATTTTTGGCATCAACACATACAATGGAAAAAATTATACATTTATATATACAAAAGAGAAAGAATGCACATAAAGAGAGAGGGAACTCATCATTGTCTGAATGATGAATCTTGGTTGTTTTGTTTTGCATCATCTTTATTCCCTCCTGCTTGTCTTGCTTCCATTTGATTCTCTCCTTGTTGCTTCTAAGTTCCCTGCATCTGTGAGAAAATTGTTGTTAGAGTAATGAAGGATCACCAATCAAAACTATGGGCATACATCTATAAACATATAATTTGATCCTCATGTACATTCAAATAGGAAAACATACAATAGATCTCTAGGAAAACAAGAGAGTTATCAAACAAACCTATCATATGCTTAGTTTTATCTAACATGTTTGCTCATTGTGCAGATATAGGTGAAATCTTTGTTGCTATTTTATTTCATCTAATTACAATATGTGGGGTAAAATTTGGCTCTCCTAAGGGTTGAGCCCAACATATTGCCTTACTGTGCTCTAAAGAGGCATAGAAAGGTAATTCATCTCCTTGTGGTTCACTCAAGCAAGCACACATCATTTGTGATGGTGAGATTTTAATCACTATCATAGGTGACACATACTTGCTCAAGGGAATCATAAAGGATGTATAAAATATCATGTATCAAAACATATTACAAAAATGTAGTAATGTGCTAATCTATGAAATCATGGTATAAAACATGTATATGTAATAGCCATCATGTTTGTGAGATATCAAGAGTTATTATGAGCTACATGGAGCAGCTATAAGTGATGAGGGAGATTAATGATCAAATCCATCATGTTAATGTATTGTCCCAAAGAATAATGCATATATATGACAACAACTTTGTTTGATAAAGGATAGCTGGTAAAGCCTATTTGACATAATGAGCAATGGGTAAAGAAGCAAAAGGATAACCTACAATTGCCACAGAGGTAGTGAAAGAAAGGAAAATCACCTTATAATTAGCTAGCAAAAAATACAGTCATTTAATGGTAGGGTTTCATGGGAACATAACATATTTTTCATTGGAAATGACAGAGGATAGTATAAAATGTCATGATGGTCAAGATTCTTCATGTTAGATACATAAACTCAAACAACTTTACTCTATTATTGATTAAGAAGATAGTGATAATTACTATTTCAGGGGGAAAAAAGTGAAAAAGTGCAAGAAACATAGGTGACAGTCCATGATGCAAAGACCATTAAGTAATTTACAACCTACTATGGGTAGAGGTTAAAAAATACCTTAAAGATTGTAAACCCTAGACTTTTCTATGGTAACTTTGTTGTTTATACAAAGGAGTGAAGATGTAGAGCTTTTGAGGTAGATATAGTCAAGAAAGATAACCATTATAAATGATTAGCCATTAGAAATGGGGTTTTCAATCTTATAAAGAAGAATACCATGGTCACAATCCATCAAGAATGTTAAGGAAGATATTATGCCAAAAGAACAACTGTTGTTAGTTTTTTTTTTTTCAAGAAAATACAAATCTATGAAAGAAGAAAGAGACTACCTCATGTCTTCAAGGATAGTCTATAGAAGGCCATGTCAACTATTAGAAGGTAATATTATGTGGTGGAAAGTCTCAAACAAGTTCCTTTGATCACATGGAAGCAATTATGAGCAATGTTCTACCTTTGACAACCATAAGTTATGGTTGGATAGTTTCTATATTCTAAAGTATGATAACTTTTGAGAGTAGGGTTATAAGTTCTTGAAGATAGTCTTATGAAGTAACAATATTATGAAAGAGCCATGGAAAAAGGTAGAATTTTAAGATCATGAGAGGTTCTTGTCATAAAGGCATTGTTAGTAAGATGACAACCACTTTGAAGAATAATCCAAGTTAGGACACCTCTTGATGATTGAAAAAGTGAGACATATATATTCCATGGCAAGGATCCATGAGGCAATACTGAGAATGATGTGTGATAGTATTTTAAAGAAAAGAAATGTATTGGAAGGGCACTCATATTGGGGTGACACCAATAGTTGTTTGCAAGGACAGTTTAAAGAGCTTTGAGTTATTATAGTGACATTTCAATCCTTAGACAAATTATTGGCATACTTTGTAGCTCATTTCTAGACATGAATATTAGTGACAACCTTGGATATTAGTGATTGGAGTATTTTTACTTCCTACTCTTTTGTTTCATTGTGTGCATCTAATTAATTGATGAAATTACTTGTGAAGTCTTGTTCATTTTTTGGAAATTTTGTCTCATGCTAAGCACCTTTTATAGAAAAGTGTATCTGTAGTAGGTTATAATCTGTGTCAAGAATGAAAGTTTTCTTTTAGCTATGAAGATATCTTCCTCCTAAGAGTTTAGCATTAGGGAATCTTTATAAAATACTTATGCAAGGATATATAGAAGTAGGTTGTGCAAGTCTAATTTGGTTATTGTAAACATGTGTTTGTAATTTGAACTTCAGACCCTAGTTTAGTTTGGTGTATCAGTTTTTTGAGCTTATGTTTTCTCTCTCCCTTTTCCTTTACAAAATAGTAGAATAGCTGAGGGTGGGTGATAACCATTTAGGGAGCCAATCTTCTCTGGAGGTTGATCTCTATTTTCAAAGCCCACACTTTGAGAGATCTTCTAATGTTTCACTGACTGGTTGAACAGGGTTCAACAAAGGGTGCAAATTCAAGTGATAACATGGATCACAAAGATTTCTTAGCATTCCTAGGTATGTGGATTCTTATTGGGTAGGGAGATTTCTAGTAGAAGATCCACCGATGGATACATCTTCATGTTTTTTGGTGGTGCAGTGAGTTGGGTGAGCAAGCGGCAGGCTATGGTCACTTTATCTACTATTAAGACAAAGTATATGGTAGTAACACACACCTACAAAGAAGTTGTTTGGCTTAGAAGTTTTTGTTTTGATGTTGGGTTTAATGTAGGGAAGATTATGATTTGTTGTGATATTCATAGTGCTATTTTTTTGAAAAAAATTCCCACTTTCCATGCTAGGATGAAGCATATCGATGTATAATATCATTTCATTCATGATATGGTGGAGGATGGAAATCTTAATCTTGAAAAAGTGGATACTCTGGAGAATGTCGTTGATGCATTTACAAAGCCTATGAGCACATAAAAGTATAGGTGGTGTGCCAGTTCGATGGGCCTTGGGCCTATGAAATTCAATAACTTTGAGTTTAGAGGAAGCCAGTAAGTCTTCATCAAGTGGGAGCTTGTTGGAAAATATGCCTCAACTTTCTAGCTTGAACCTCTCTTAAAGACTTGGTATTTTTCCCTTTGTTGGCCTTCTTTGGTGGACTGTCACCGAAATCCAAAACCTTGAAACCTAAGTCATAGGGTTCTGAAAGATCATAACTTGGTGAGATTGAGCTTGTCATAGGATCACTGGATTTTTGAATCTTGGAATCTATGTCATGGGGTTCGTGAGTTTCAAAACCTCCTGACATGGCGATCTCCTTATTGTCGCGACTTCTAGGAAATTCATAACCTCTAACTTGAGGTTGTGAAGTTTGGTTTCTCAGCAACATAGTGACATAACCAATGGATGGTGAGACCAGTTTGTTTGGTTTACGACAATGACTTGGATTCCATGTGGATGGTGGGGACCACATAGCGATAGTTTATTTGGTGAACCCGAATGGTGTGATAGTCAAAAATGGTGGACGAGTGATGTGTCAAAATGTGGCATGAATTCATTCATTGATTCTACATCACTGTTTTGAATAAAAAATCATTGGACCGAAAGTTGTATTTCCTGATAACAATACATTTGCATTAAATGCATGATCCAACTCAGGGGTTGATATAGAGAAAATAAGGTAATATTCTCTACAACCAAATTTATTGTTAGGCGGATTGATGCGTGCTATATGGCAGTGTGAGTGGCCCAAAATGAAGGAATCCTATCAGTGAATTGAATGGCATGTGGCTCAATGAAGTTGGTGGTTAAGTGGTTTTACATTGTATTCTTTTACGAGCATTGTAAGAGTGTGAGAGCGAAATGTAATCAATGAAGTGAGGTCGACCAAGGGATTGTTTTGCTGTTGTGAGTTAACATTTGAGAGTAGAGCATGTATCTCTATATGTAATATGTTTATTATAATACAAAGTGGCTTTACTTGGTGTGTTTGTTTTTCTCTTGTGAGGGTTTTCCCATGTAAATCTGGTATTATCTTTGTGTGTGATATTTTTTGTCTATTCTTTTTTCCTATGAATGTGCATCTCAATGAATGTAATTTGTTAAATGAATGTTTTTCTTGCACTTATTTCCTGAGGATTTTACATTAGGAAGGAATTTCCGCACCTCTTCTTTCCTTACATATATTATTATTTTGTTCTTTGCTTGAATTTAGGGAGAATCTAATTACTTTTCTAATTGGTTCTATGGTAGATCTAACTCGATTGATATCTTACATAGTGAGGAGATAAGGAGATAATACATGGATTAGGGCTTATAATTTGTATTACTCAGTCATGGAAATATTAAGGACAAAAGCATGTCTAAAGGGGAATATAAGAAATTGAAAGATAGTCCCAAAGCTAAAGGATAATTCAAATTGAGAGAGAAAAGTGAATTGTTGGAATTATGGGAGTAGGTGTTGGCACCACATTTTGATGTGTCTTTTTTTCCCTTTCTTTTCTCTAATGGTTTTCTCTTTTAATTTGTTCCCCCCTTGTATCCTCCCATTGGTTATAGCTAATATAAGATATTTAATTTGGGAAGTCATGTCATGTGCTTCTAGTTTGTTGTTTTCCCTTCCTTTCACCTTAGTTAGTTACCCAAATTTAATATTTGAAAAAAATTACTAAATGTGGGTGTTATCTAAGTTTTCCATATTATTGAATGCCCGAATGGGTATCTCCAATTCAAATTTAGAGAAATTTAAGGTAAAAATGGCTAGTTCTTGGAACCTTATTAGTTTTTGACATGGTTCTCAGAACCATGAAAACTTGGGCAGGTACAAAAAGATGGGGGGCCAAAAAGTGACCAACCCCTTTAATTTTTTTTGAAAAAATCCAAAATGTGAGCTTGCATTATGGATTGGAGTGATCGAGCCTTAGGCTCGAGCACTACAAGGCCAAAACATGCTCGTGTTATAACACGAGTGTGTTTTGGTTTATATAAACAAAAAAAATTATTTCATATCATTTTCTATTGTTTCCAATTTCCTCTATGGCCTACAAACCATTAAAAATGTGCTTGCATTCCAAGAAGGCTCAAATTTCTCTGCTTCTTTGCCGAATCTTTGTGAAAATACCACCATGACATTGGGGAGTTTAAAGGAGTAAGTTATTTTTTTTTGTGTGAATTTGTTATTTAATAGCTAGATTTAACATATTTTTGATGTAAATTTATTTAATTTGAATAGGAAATGACAATGCACCTCCTTCTCCTGAAAATCCTATTTCACCTCAAGTTGAAAACCCTCCTGAAGAACAACCCAATGAACACCTCCAAACATTCCTCAAAATGCTCCAGGAACTCACAAAAATTTAATGGGAAAAATTAAAAATTAAAAAAAAACAAATTGAGGAGTTAATTGCAAGGTTGAAATATCTTGCAAGCTCAACCTCGCATAGGACCATGCTTGCTTAATCACTTGAATCGACAATATCACATGTAGATTCAATTAACAAGAAAATAACTAGTTGTTCAGAGAAGAGATGAGAGTTTAGAGAATTTTATTCAGATAAATTATCCTATAAATAAGTTAAAAATTAAAAAAATACAAAATTGGACTTGTGTGCACTATTCACAAACCCTAGAATGAATCAACCTTTACATCCTTCAAGCAAGAGGTTCCCTATCCATTGGTGCAACCACCAAGGGATAAATAATAATTTTTGGAGGAGGTGGTGAATGGTTTTTTACCATCATCCATGCAACAACAATGAGGTGCAACAATATTTTTTGAGGAAACTCTACTGTGATTTTTTCCTCAATAAAATCCCAAACTATTTTGACATGTAGGAATTCTAGGATAGAGGTGGGGGTTATGCATAGGATAGAGTGGGAGTGATCCAGCTGGATATTTTTAGTGGAAATTGAAGTGTCTCCATTCTCTCGCACTAGCACCATCAGAAAGAGCTCAATCCTGATTCCAACGCAACTGAACGGAGCTTAAAAGGAGTCCTTTGTGCAAGTTATGGCTAGTCAAACCTTGGGTCAAATTGGGATCAGGAGGCATCTAGGAAGAAAAAAAATGATGTCATCAAAAGTTGTCAAAGTTGGCGTCATCGTGAAGAGCTCGTTGTAAGCTTTCCAAAGCAATTTGTTTCGTCAAAATCTGACATTATGCGAGAGTTATTAGTGGTCAAAGTTTTTTGACTTTTGAGGTGGGCTGATGGATGCCGATGTCATCATTCCATACCTGCATAAATAGTAAATGGACCGGTTAATCTGCCATGTGGCACCAATATCAGCATTGTACAGACCAATCATTGTGCGACATGTGGCAGTCCGTACATCCGTACACCAGTCAGCGGCACACGTCATCATCTGAGTTAGCAGGACAGGTCATTATCTGAGTTAGCAGGTATAGTCAGCGTCCCAGTCACTTTCCTCGTCAACAACCACATCTACAGAATTAGCCAATCTGAGATTGCCATGTGGCACCCTCCTGGTGAGACACGTGGCGCTGTCTCTCATCCCTACCCGCGGATTCAAATTTGATAGTTTGTTTGTTAAAAAATTTGTTGGGGGATTTCAACCCCCAACGTCTTTCCACTGAACTTAGCCCCTAGCTATTCCACCATATCCGCGCTCTTTACTATTAATAGAGCTGGTTTGTTTTTGTTAAGGAACCGATGGGATTTTGAGATTTGAATGCGACCACTGGGATTTGAACCCGGATGTTCGGGCTGCTAAAAATATGAGTGGCCATTCGGCCCGATTTCCTTTGAATTGTATGTGGCATCGGTTGTATTTAACTTAGGATTAAACTAATACCTAAATAATTAAAAAAACTCCCTAAAATAAAACAAACAACCTTTTATTAAAATAATCTCCCAAATTTGTAAAGCCCGAGTCAAGAATATAAGGGCTAAAATATTATTAAAGATTATTATGTAAAAAAGGAGATTATTAAAGATTTATTATGAAGAAATGGGGGGATTATGTGAGATTTGGAAAATATTGTAAATAAATTGGTTAGTAACCAATTTGAGCAATTTTTATGTATTTAAAGGGGAGAGAGTGAGTGAGTTGGGTACTCATAATTTTCAAGTGTGATTTGAAGTTTTTGGAGGAGAATTTTGGCTAGGTGTTTTGTCTAAGCGTTTTGGAAGGAATTTCTGGTGAAGCGAGAGGAGGCTATTCTGGAGATTTTATTCTTCATTCCTGCACTTCGAAAAGTGGCGTTGTGTGGATAGGGGTGATTTTGTAACTCATTGTACTTGATTTTGGAGATTAATCGGATCGGTCGTACTCTATTGGAGCCGACCCGGAGACGTAGTCACGTTTGTGGCGAACTCCGTAATCAAACTCTATTTGCATCTCTCTCTTTCTTTCTCTCACTTTCTTTCATTCTGTTGTTATCACCTTGTCATTTTAATTATTGTAATTATTTCCATGAGTTAATTTTGTTCTAATTAACTTGGAATAATCATTGTAAAAGTTTAAGCATTCAATACTACATATAGTCTAGATCCGTATTAATGGTCGGGAGCATGTATCAATGCAAAATGACCAGTGAGACAAGAACTCACTAGACCAACATATGAGGATGTGACTATCCCTTTCGTTGTGAAGGAGAGTGTTGAGGTCAATACATTATAGTAAATTAGTTCCCTCACCCAGAGCCTCATATAGTTTACCAGTCCTCTAGCACAAGGTGAGTCAAGAGATTCTTCAAGGAGTAGAGTTCCACCTCATTATTGTTAGGCTTGGGGGTCACTATGTGCTTATGATCCTATGCATAGTCAGGATGTAAGTACCCAGAGTACATCTACATTTGAGTAGATGGTGATGATAGATTCCCTCCTTAATGAGGTATTTGGCCTTGATAGTCAGGTAAATGTTAGCAAGTTCATTGAATTTAATTTATTAAATTTCTTTTTTGAAATGCAAGATTAACTAAATTAGTTGAATTGATATGATGAAATTTTAGGGTCATAGAGATCACTCTATTTTTAGTGGTCCTCCACCTCCCTATTACAGGACCACATATACTGTAGAGGTATGTAACTAGTAAATAATTATAAATATTACATGTGAATAGCTAAATGTTATATTAATGGTATTATTATATCTCATTTTAGATGTTGAAAAGGTTAATCTTTGAGCTTCGATGACAAAATCTACCAGTGGAGGTGGTCATCGAAGTTTTACTAAGGTAATATAGACTATTTATAATTTTAAAATAAATAAAAAATGTATTTCATAATTGAATAATGTCCAATGACTTGAAGGTTCTAGATAGTTTGTAAGTATGCAAGTTGTAATTTTTAATTAATTTTATTTTAGGTTGTTATGCACTTCATAATCTATGAATTTCATTTGTTCATGTTGTTGACCTCCAAAAATATAGGCTAGTGGCATCAATATCTTGTAGCATACCATCTCTCTACTCACTAGTGGGCTCATGAATGTTTCTTAGGATATTAATCTTATTACTACCCTTACCCTATGTAAAAGTATACTTATCATGTTGATTATGTTATTGCACTCTTATCGTCCTAAATTTCACTAGCTTGTAGCACACCATCTCTCTACTCACTAGTGGGCTCATGAATGTTTCTCAAGATATTAATCTTATTACTACCCTTACCCTATGTAAAAGTATACTTATAATGATGACTATGTTATTTCATTCATACATTATGGTTGTAGACTTACATTTATACATTTGAAGTTCTTAACATCATAGAGGATTGCTCTCTTTCTTTCTTGACTATAGACTGCCATCTTCTATTAGTTATCTTCAATGTTATCTACTCCATAGACAAGGTACTATGCACTTATCATTTAGAAATAGATTCCCTCTTTGTATCCCTTCACAAGGACCATCCTCTATGAATATGATCAGCAAAAGGGCACTGCCACTCTAAATTATCCTTTAATAATAAATTATACATGCTTTGGGTGATCCCACAATATTGGTTTACAATATTTGGCCAAACTAGACACTGAACTAATTTTTTCTAACTAAATCTTCACTTTCGGCACCTATAGTGTCTAAATCGTGAGGAATTTGAAGATGATGCAAACTAGTGATTTGTGACATTTTTTTTGTAGATTCTAAATATATTTTTTTTCAAAATTTATGGAATTATATTGCACTTCTTTTTCCATCTCCTTCAAAAACTAGTTTTTTTTAGTAAACACCATTTTTAAGGAGTGATGCTCACTGTATATAACATAAATTTTTTTCCATGAAGGATAAAATTATATTTTTTTCAAATTTAGATTTGTAACTACGATATCTAACCCTTTCATTTGGTTCCATAGTTTTTTATTGAATATTTGTTCCTTAATCAAGTTTTGAAGTCAAACCAATTACAATTCAGACATACGCGGACCGTATACAACATAATTTTTTTTGTATGTATCAAAATTCTTTTTTTTTACTAGATCAAGGACATCAATACCTAGCCTGCACATATTTTTAAGAATTTTATTTTGATAATCTACTATTTTTTCACATCTGTAGAACAAAGAGCTTGATTTTCAGTGAAAAACCTATGTTTAATCAAACTAAAAAACAAATTCATATTAAAACTATATTCGATGGATAGCTCATTCTAAGGACTACCATCATCCAATTGGGTCTATGAAGTCTCATCCATTTTCATCCTCAACTCGAGCTTCAAAGGGAGATTTTTTGGAGAAAGTTGGTGCCAGAGGGGGAGAAGGGGGGAAAAGGGGGGTTTGAATGAACCTAGGTTTGAGCAAACCCCCTTGGAGGCTCATTTGAACCTGAGTGAACCCCCTTTCCACAAATTTTTCCTTTATTTTTTATTCCAAGAAATGTGGAATATGGTGGGACCCAACATTTAATGGGTTCACTCGAACCAAAAGTTCATTCAAAGCCCCAAAACCAAAATTTTCTTCATGGGGGTGTTTTTTGCAAATTTCCTTCCTCACTGGAATCGTAAACCAGTTTTGTGGGTTTACCCTCCTCTTATACCATTGTACTAATGTTCTTGCTTCTCCTATGAGACTATATTGTAGCATTAGATTTCATGTGATTACCACCACATTAATGATTCTTATGCACTCTTTACCTTGAGGTATATTGGTTGAAAACATATAAAGTATCTCCTCACAAAAAATCATCTTCTACAATTATCCCTTGAAGCATTCTGTAGTATTGAAATACATGTGACTGTCCTATTACATCTTCTAATTTTGGACTACCATATTTAGTTTTATGTGACTATCCTATCATAGTTTTTTTTATGCTATATCCTTTATTGTTCATTTATTATCCTTTATTCATCATTTCTCCTTGTGATCATTGCTCTTCCTATGTGAATATTACATTGTCCACTATAATGAAGATATCTCACTCCATTTCTTAGTTATCTCTTCTTTGTGATTCACCCATGAATATGAATAGAATGTTGATATTTTATGAAAATCATGGAGTTTCTTTATAGGTGTGAATTGTTATCAAGATCTTAGGAACATAGTCCCCTAATTGCTCACTATCACTTGATCAATTTTTTCTTAGATGATAATGCTCATTATTGCTTCTTTTCATGCATATCACTATCATGCTTTACATTATTTCCATAAATCTTACCCCCACTTCAAAAATTCTTCACACTTCACATCAACAAAGGTTTGCATGACTTCTTTATGTAATCATGATATTTTCCCTTCCTTGCATGATATAATTATCCCTAGGACTATCATCTTGTGACTATCCTTTGCTTTGAAATTGTCCTCATGAAACATGCAAACCCTTGAAGCAATATATAGTTCAATAGGTACTCAAAATTTTGTTGACTATCTCATACATTATAAGTCATGATCTGCATCACTCTTCTAGTTTTCATAATTGAATAATGTTGTTTCATTTTTTGATGATGTAAGCAGAGACTCCTCCCAATATTGATAGAGAAATGGAGCATGGTTTCTCTAATGCAATAGAGAACTCGACGCTTTTGATAGGGGTATGAGGCTGATTAGTAAATTTAAAATTACATTCGTTGTTATAGTTGTTTATTATTGAAAAATCAAATGATTATTGATTTGTAGTTTAATTTCTATCTAGATAGTTTCTATAGGAATTTTCAACGCCATAGTGTGAGCATTTTTCTGTTGTGAATGAGAGAGATCATTTAGAGGTGGTAAGTGATTATTTTTTAAAATATTTCATTTTTTATAATATAATTTCTATATATTAATGTCTATACTTTTTATTGTAATAGGTATGGCTCCATGAAGAATTAAATAGGAGGACTAGCCCTCAAGTTCAATGTAGACCACAATCATATATATCTCCATACCCTCAACGATCAAATGACATCTATGATCTATTTTCTTCACCTGTAGGGGATTTACTATTATTTGGGGTCCTTTGTTGTATGCCTGTATGGCATTTTTGGACATATATTTTGTATTGCATGTATGTGTCATTGTATGCCTATATGGTATTCTTGTAAGCCTATATGGCTATTTTGTATATATGTTATACTTATACTGTCATATATTGATGTATGCTTATATGGATATTTAGTTAATACATATCTTTTTTATTGATGTCCATATTGTAAGAAAACTTGCAGCCATATAATGACAATTTCCACATAACCCAAAAGAGATATTCATGCAAATAAGTGCTTATAATCCACATGCAAGAGAATAGACAACATAACCATCAAATATGACACAAGATATACCCTAGGAAAAACTTCAAGAGTGAAAAAAAACCAGCCTCCAAAAGCATCCATACTCCATCATATTAATCAGCCATAAAGCAAATACAAGAGTTACAATGAACACTTTTGAAGCATCAAGTCCTCCAATGCATCTCCATGTGTCCAAGCATGAATCCACACATCCCATGCCATGCTTCACAAATTCACTCCTCAAGAAGACTCAACAATGACAACCAAACCACTCAACCCAACCTAAACCACTACACGTGTTTTCTTTTATAGACACAAGCTCACACAAAATACAACTAGTGGTAAGGTAAAACCATGTACCACAAAACCACTAACCCTTTATTTAATATTGGGTACTATGACATCACTTTATTTAATATTTCCCCAATATTAAATTATTATCTCATGTCTCGCACACATTAAATACTAATAAAATGTTACAATACAACATCAAGTGGACTCCAAATAATTATCTAGTGTGATTAACTACACCACCAAGGTGCATCACAACTAAATAATTATTTAATTACAATATTTTGATAAATCATTTTATGCAATGGTGTACAACACCATATCCCAACACATATTTTCATTATAAATCCAAGCTTCAATGGATATTTGTAGATGGTTTACTTTAAATATTGAAAATCCAAGTGTATTCCATGCTTCATAACTTATTTCACATTCATTTCACCTATGTTTTTTTGTTAATTATTGTAGACACAAAAAATGTCTTGAATAATATCATACACTCAAAATAGGTTTACTAACATCATTTCCTCTTTAAACCCACCACCTTTTCGCTCAATTAATTAAATTAACCTAGTTAATTTAATTAATGACATCATTTTCGTCCATTAACCTAATTTATCAATTAAGGTTGATTCATTCCTCCTTCACACTAACATTTCATCTCATTAAATTAAATCAAAGTATTTAATTTAATTTCCTAAGTCATCTTATTTAATTAAATAACCCTAAGTTATTTAATTAAATATCATTTCATCCCTCCCCCATTCATTAAATCATTTAATTTAATGGAAAAAATTTAATTCTTCTAATCCCCTAATTGTGAATTAAACCTTGTTTAATTAACAATTAAACTACTTTTCCTTAAAGAGGGGAATATTCCTTATCCCCCTTTTCCACAATTAAGAATTTATTTTAATTTGAAAAATTCCTTTTATCCTCACCCAAATGAATATTCTTATTACTCCATCATTTGAAAAAGGGATATTTTCACTTAGCTTCTAATGCAAGTTTTTAACCTTTAACTTTTGAACAAGTCACCTTTGACCTGTGTGAGCAGGTTAAAAGTGTGTTTGTTTGAAGCAAATTTGAGCCCTTGATTAAATCCCATCATGCATTCTCATTCGTTGATGAGAATCCATGATCCATGCCTCTTCTTCCTTTCATCATTAACCATTGATTAATCTTTTTGATCTCAAACTTCCATTTCTCATTTGCTCTCCTATAAATAAAGGACTATTTGGAGACAAATGGATCCATCTTTCAATTGCAAACTTATGTTGTTGAATTCACTTGCATCCACAATCACAATTTACTCACTTTTAGCTTGTTTTAGTTTATTTCTAATTGCATAATAACTTAAAGCATTCATTAATGGATTCCATGCATCCATCTTGGTTTGTATATGAATTAGGGTTTCCATATTTTAGCTTAGAATTAGCTTAGTAATTGTATAATTAGTTCATTTTTAACATAAAATCATGTTAACTTAGCTTGCATCATGTTTAATTTAGCATAAATTAGGTTTTCATCCATTTATCACAATGGTTTCATCGATTCTCTTCCATATAATTGATTGAAACAAGCTCACTAATCACGAGATTGGGAAAGGGTCATTGTTCCACATCAACACAACACCAATTCCAAAACAGGATAAGTTTCAAATGGATTAGAGTAGGACTTTAACTATTTTCATAGTTTGTATAAATGCTTAGTTTATCTTTTCAATTTGAATGATCTTGTTTGGTAGATTTAGGTTTAGTGGATAGATTGTGCATCGATCCATTATGGATCAAGCATAATCGACCCACCATGACGATCCTCATCTCACATTCTAGTGCTAGAAGGAGGGAAAACCATTAATTTAATGATTTTTTAGCTCAAATTTTGTTTTGTGCTTGTTTTATAGGACACATTGATGCTAAAATCACAAATAGTGACATGCTTTGAAGAGCGTCGCTACATAGCAATGCCATTGCAATTTGAAATAATGACACTGATTAAATACACTAGTGCTAATTTAAATCTAGTGACGCCAACTAGAGGTATTGAAAACATCAAATGACGACAACTCAAGTTCAAACAATGACACCCCAAAATTTCAAATTACGATGCTACAGTGTGCAATGATTCCCCAAAAAATCTCGATGCTATTGTGCTCTCTATTTTAGTTGCAAAGCGACGCCCATTTTCACCAAAGTGATGCCCATAGTTCAAATTGCGACATTATCATGTTCAATGATTCCCATAGTTCAAATTGTGACACTATCATGTTCAATGACGCCCAACCAGGGTAAGAAATTTTATGATCATTTTTTCGACATGTGCTTTAATTTCCTTGATTTATTTGATCACTAATGCACTTCTGACTATGTTTTGGTTGTTAGACTAACATGGTTTTGTAGGTTGAAAGACATGGAGATAAAGTGAAGAAATCCTTTTCTTATCTTAAAATTATGTGATTGGAACAAGCGTTTGATGCTTTGGGGCAATTATAACCCAAATTTTATGCTTTCTAATTTTTGCTTTATGACACGGACTAAATTTTTATTAGGTTTAGAAAGAACACTCAAACAAGATTAAAATTGAACCCTCATCTTATCATTACTTGTTGAGTTTAAAATTGAATAAGACAACTTCGTATTTCATTTGGTGCTTAAAACAAACTCATCATTGCTTTCACCTACAATTGTAAATTTTAACCCCTCAAAACAAACTTCATATTTCCATTTGGTGACCTTGAGAAAAAAAAATATTTCATAACACTTTGTAAAATCACCTACACCTTTCAATTTGGATTAAAATTGAACACCCTTGTGAGTGTGAGAAAAAGGCATAGTGTGTGTTCTCTCTTTGTTCATACGAATGAAGATGATCAAACTACAGATGTACTTCCTTGCTATCTTTTACCTTTAGAGGGTTTTCCTCCCCACTTCGAAAGGAGGGAATGACCCAAGCGGTAACAAGCTAAAGCCAAACTCTTCCAAACCACCATATAAATGTGTGGTTGCAATGAAAATTGTGATCAATGGGAAGCGATACATGATAGCTCTCCCCCAGTATCTTTATGATGTATAAATCCCTTGTTCTAAGGGTTGGGATACCTCTTGATGGAGTTTATCATTTCACCCCCTAAATTGGAAGCCCTTATTACAAACCCTTGTTTAGAAGCCAAAAATCCTTAATATTTGTTGGTGCAAGAACAGTCATTTTGAAGTTGTCCCACATTTGTGCTATTCAATTATAGAAACAAAAAAAAATCCTTTTGATCTCTAGATTTTAAGGATTTTGAGATTTTGTGGCATCGAGAAGTGTGTGTCGTGGATGGGAGCTAGTGTTGCCAATCTCTAACTTTTCACATTGTTTAGTGTTTGGAGAAATATGAGTGGGGAATCAACAAATATAGCTATTTTGAACCTAGGTTTGTAATGATTGTGAGCCAATTTAACACTTTGTTTGGTTCTAAACTGATGCAAAAAAAAACATTCACTATCTTCCTCAAAATTTCAAATACTTTGGCGTAAATATGGATACCTCTTAAAAAAGCCTCTATATTGCTGCCTGTCCTAAGGATTTTATCCTTAGAGATTTCTAAATATCTTGACTTGTATCAAAATCCATGTTTTCCAAAGACAACATAGGAAATTATGGCTTCAACCTCATGGTTCTCACAAAATGGACATTGTGAAAGTTATGGTGTTTTTGACATAAACATCTAGTTTGAAAACTTAATCTAGACAAGTGATTGTGGTAAAATAAACTCATTAAGCAAGATAAATTGACAAATGAACCCCACATGACTTTTTGAAGACCAATTTCTCTCGTTGAACAACCCAATCTTCTAGGTACTATAATTCAACCAAACTTTGAACTCATTAACAGAGAACAAACCGATCTCATTAGTAGTTTGAGAAGCTTTACTTTTGAAACAAAAGAAACAAATACCCAATGGAGAAATGAAGCAACCATCTTAGACGAAGAAGAGGAACAAGTTGATATCTAGGCTAAAAGGCCCACATTACCACCACCCATGCAACAATAAATATCTTCCTTTCTTCCATAAACTTGAACAGTCTCTACATGATCTCACGTAAAGTTAGGATCCCTAAAGTAAAGTCTGCAAGTTTTCATTTTAGACTTAGGCATCTCATTCCAAAATCTCTCAAGAAACATCTTTTAACTCTTCACAAGAATAAAGACAAGTTGGTAGCAAACTTTTACAAACACATTTCATGAAACATTCTAGAACTATATGCATTATTTTGGAGTCAAAATCTTGGTTTTCTTCATGATACTAAACTCCTCTAAATGATCCATCACACAATCAAAATCCATAGGGGAAGATCTCAATCCCATCATTGCAAACGTAGGTATTGTAGTTCACAGTTTAGTAGGAAGTGGACCTCAATACTTTATCACAATCATTACCACTTTTTAAGAAACTTTTATGGTCCATCTAGGAGGAACTGAATAGGTTTAAACATCCCCATCCATCCTCTCATCTAAGTCAACATTGGGTCTTTAGGATTTGAAAGTTTTTGAGGTCTAGCATCATTCTGACTACCTTGGTCTTGTCAAAACAAAATTTCACTTTAAAGCCAACATTGGGTCAAATGTATCACTCACCCCTTCATCAAATTCCATCTTTCACTTCATCCAACATTGCAAAATTTTGAGTACACCAACACTTTGTGACTTAAACATCAAATCAAACCAAACCCTCCAACTTGCCTATTTTGTGTGTGAAATGCATCCTTTTCCATGCATTTAGACAAGTTAGTTATCATCTTTGAACTATCTCATCTTGAAGGTCATGAGTCTACCCTAAATATTTACAAGTTCATAAAAATCCTTTATCCTACCATCAAAACATCAAGAGAAAGCCAAAAGTGTTGTTCCAAAATGTTTGCAAAGACCACTCTCCACATCACTCATCTTTTCATCCCTTGCTATCATCATTTCTCCCAAAATACTTGGAGTGTCTCTTTTACCTAAATTTAAGTCAACTAGAGAGTTCAAACATCACAAATCCCAACACAACTCTCCCAAAGGTGACACAACATTTATGGTAAAGACTAGATCACAACACAAGAGAATCATGGAGAAAGCCAAAGTTACATTCACCTCAAGTGATCCAAATCCTTTAGAATTCAACCAACAAATCAAGTTACACCATCACAATAGTATTCATCTCCATCAAGACCATATGAGACAAAAGATATCACAAACAACCCATTTGAACTCACTAGGGAGAAAATTATGGAACATAAAGCCTTTGAAAATGTAGCTCCTATCTCCCCGATGTTTTTGGCACAAAATTTAATACAAGGTTTCACAACCCCATCGCCAGGGCTAAATCAAACCTACATTCCCAATATTGCAACAAGCCTTGCTAAATACTTTGGTTATTCTCTTTCATTTGAAAACAATACACTTGTGGGAACACTTGAAACTAATCCTCCATCTAACACAACCACTTGGACACCTAGATTTGGTGCTCCTCTCATTCTTGAAGATCCTAAACAGATATACACTCCTCTTAATCTTCATTAATTGGCCATGACTTCAACATATCAGGGGCATCCCTCTTCATTCACATCCATGAGTGCTACAAGTGTTCCTACCATCACACAAAGTAGTGTGGCTCAAGTATCTCAAAACAACACACAAGGGCATATCAATATTATACCACAAAGTCAAACCTTAAAGAAAATAGGGACATCCTTACCCAACCCTCCAATGGGTTCATCCATACCATTTATTTCGCAAAACACATCCACACCATCCATCTTCAACCCATCTCAAGGCAATCCCTTGGTAAAAAATCCTATCAACATAGGTAATACATCCTTAACACAAGGAAATCCTCAAAACATGGGACAAGGAAATATTTTCAACCAATGGACTCAAGGTCCCAGTGTATCATTTCCATTGCATAATCTAATGGCACCATCCTCATCTCTTCCCATAGTCCCCTTTACTATTCCAAATCAAATAGGATCTCAAACATACATTCCTCCACCTCATTCTACCATCTTATAAGGAATGTTGAATGAAGGGAATCCCCAATATTTCATCACCAATCCATTACCCACTCAAAACATTAATAACCATAATCCTCCATAGATGTCTCAACAACCACCCGATCCCACATTTCAAGCACATTCCTTATCCTTACAACAAGCACAACAAGCCTATCGATAAGC
>VDFB02047230.1:306021021-306083074 GCA_007258455.2 Sequoia sempervirens
TATTGGGTACTATGACATCACTTTATTTAATATTTCCCCAATATTAAATTATTATCTCATGTCTCGCACACATTAAATACTAATAAAATGTTACAATACAACATCAAGTGGACTCCAAATAATTATCTAGTGTGATTAACTACACCACCAAGGTGCATCACAACTAAATAATTATTTAATTACAATATTTTGATAAATCATTTTATGCAATGGTGTACAACACCATATCCCAACACATATTTTCATTATAAATCCAAGCTTCAATGGATATTTGTAGATGGTTTACTTTAAATATTGAAAATCCAAGTGTATTCCATGCTTCATAACTTATTTCACATTCATTTCACCTATGTTTTTTTGTTAATTATTGTAGACACAAAAAATGTCTTGAATAATATCATACACTCAAAATAGGTTTACTAACATCATTTCCTCTTTAAACCCACCACCTTTTCGCTCAATTAATTAAATTAACCTAGTTAATTTAATTAATGACATCATTTTCGTCCATTAACCTAATTTATCAATTAAGGTTGATTCATTCCTCCTTCACACTAACATTTCATCTCATTAAATTAAATCAAAGTATTTAATTTAATTTCCTAAGTCATCTTATTTAATTAAATAACCCTAAGTTATTTAATTAAATATCATTTCATCCCTCCCCCATTCATTAAATCATTTAATTTAATGAAAAAATTTAATTGCTTCTAGTCCTAGTTGTGAGGGGTAGGCCTTGTTTGAAATTAACAGTGCTCTTTTCCTTAAGGGGAGATATTCCTTATCCCCTTTTGCACAGTGGAATTTATTTTTGGTGAAAATTCCTTATCCTCACCCAAATGAATATTCTTATTACTCCATCATTTGAAAAAGGGATATTTTCACTTAGCTTCTAATGCAAGTTTTTAACCTTTAACTTTTGAACAAGTCACCTTTGACCTATGTGAGCAGGTCAAAAGTGTGTTTGTTTGAAGCAAATTTGAGCCCTTGATTAAATCCCATCATACATTCTCATTCGTTGATGAGAATCCATGATATATGCCTCTTCTTCCTTTCATCATTAACCGTTGATTAATCTTTTTGATCTTAAACTTCCATTTCTCATTTGCTCTCCTATAAATAAAGGACTATTTGGAGACAAATGGATCCATCTTTCAATTGCAAACTTATGTTGTTGAATTCACTTGCATCCACAATCACAATTTACTCACTTTTAGCTTGTTTTAGTTTATTTCTAATTGCATAATAACTTAAAGCATTCATTAATGGATTCCATGCATCCATCTTGGTTTGTATATGAATTAGGGTTTCCATATTTTAGCTTAGAATTAGCTTAGTAATTGTATAATTAGTTCATTTTTAACATAAAATCATGTTAACTTAGCTTGCATCATGTTTAATTTAGCATAAATTAGGTTTTCATCCATTTATCACAATGGTTTCATCGATTCTCTTCCATATAATTGATTGAAACAAGCTCACTAATCACGAGATTGGGAAAGGGTCATTGTTCCACATCAACACAACACCAATTCCAAAACAGGATAAGTTTCAAATGGATTAGAGTAGGACTTTAACTATTTTCATAGTTTGTATAAATGCTTAGTTTATCTTTTCAATTTGAATGATCTTGTTTGGTAGATTTAGGTTTAGTGGATAGATTGTGCATCGATCCATTATGGATCAAGCATAATCGACCCACCATGACGATCCTCATCTCACATTCTAGTGCTAGAAGGAGGGAAAACCATTAATTTAATGATTTTTTAGCTCAAATTTTGTTTTGTGCTTGTTTTATAGGACACATTGATGCTAAAATCACAAATAGTGACATGCTTTGAAGAGCGTCGCTACATAGCAATGCCATTGCAATTTGAAATAATGACACTGATTAAATACACTAGTGCTAATTTAAATCTAGTGACGCCAACTAGAGGTATTGAAAACATCAAATGACGACAACTCAAGTTCAAACAATGACACCCCAAAATTTCAAATTACGATGCTACAGTGTGCAATGATTCCCCAAAAAATCTCGATGCTATTGTGCTCTCTATTTTAGTTGCAAAGCGACGCCCATTTTCACCAAAGTGATGCCCATAGTTCAAATTGCGACATTATCATGTTCAATGATTCCCATAGTTCAAATTGTGACACTATCATGTTCAATGACGCCCAACCAGGGTAAGAAATTTTATGATCATTTTTTCGACATGTGCTTTAATTTCCTTGATTTATTTGATCACTAATGCACTTCTGACTATGTTTTGGTTGTTAGACTAACATGGTTTTGTAGGTTGAAAGACATGGAGATAAAGTGAAGAAATCCTTTTCTTATCTTAAAATTATGTGATTGGAACAAGCGTTTGATGCTTTGGGGCAATTATAACCCAAATTTTATGCTTTCTAATTTTTGCTTTATGACACGGACTAAATTTTTATTAGGTTTAGAAAGAACACTCAAACAAGATTAAAATTGAACCCTCATCTTATCATTACTTGTTGAGTTTAAAATTGAATAAGACAACTTCGTATTTCATTTGGTGCTTAAAACAAACTCATCATTGCTTTCACCTACAATTGTAAATTTTAACCCCTCAAAACAAACTTCATATTTCCATTTGGTGACCTTGAGAAAAAAAAATATTTCATAACACTTTGTAAAATCACCTACACCTTTCAATTTGGATTAAAATTGAACACCCTTGTGAGTGTGAGAAAAAGGCATAGTGTGTGTTCTCTCTTTGTTCATACGAATGAAGATGATCAAACTACAGATGTACTTCCTTGCTATCTTTTACCTTTAGAGGGTTTTCCTCCCCACTTCGAAAGGAGGGAATGACCCAAGCGATAACAAGCTAAAGCTAAACTCTTCCAAACCGCCATATAAATGTGTGGTTGCAATGAAAATTGTGATCAATGGGAAGCGATGCATAATAGCTCTCCCCCAGTATCTTTATGATGTATAAATCCATTGTTCTAAGGGTTGGGATACCTCTTGATGGATTTTATCATTGCATCCCCTAAATTGGAAGCCCTTATTACAAACCCTTGTTTAGAAGCCAAAAATCCTTAATATTTGTTGGTGCAAGAACAGTGATTTTGAAGTTGTCCCACATTTGTACTATTCAATTATAGAAACAAAAAAAATACTTTTTATCTCTAGATTTTAAGGATTTTGAGATTTTGTGGCGTCGAGAAGTGTGTGTCGTGGATGGGAGCTAGTGTCGCCAAATCTCTAACTTTTCACATTGTTTAGTGTTTGGAGAAATATGAGTGGGGACTCAACAAATATAGCTATTTTGAGCCTAGGTTTGTAATGATTGTGAGCCAATTTAACACTTTGTTTGGTTCTAAACTGATGCAAAAAAAAAACATTCACTATCTTCCTCAAAATTTCAAATACTTTGGCATAAATATGGATACCTCTTAAAAAAGCCTTGATATTGCTTCCTGTCCTAAGGATTTTATCCTTAGAGATTTCTAAATATATTGACTTGTATCGAAATCCATGTTTTCCAAAGACAACATAGGAAATTATGGCTTCAACCTCATGGTTCTCACAAAATGGACATTGTGAAAGTTATGGTGTTTTTGACGTAAACATCTAGTTTGAAAACTTAATCTAGACAAGTGATTGTGGTAAAATAAACTCATTAAGCAAGATAAATTGACAAATGAACCCCACATGACATTTTGAAGACCAATTTCTCTCATTGAACAACCCGATCTTCTAGGTACTATAGTTCAACCAAACTTTGAACTCATTAGCGGAGAACAAACCGATCTCATTAGTAGTTTGAGAAGCTTTACTTTTGAAACAAATACCCAATGGTGAAATGAAGCAACCATCTTAGATGAAGAAGAGGAACAAGTTGATATCTAGGCTAAAAGGCCCACATTACCACCACCCATGCGACAATAAATATCTTCCTTTCTTCCATAAACTTGAACTATTTCTACATGATCTCACGTAAAGTTAGGATCCCTAAAGTAAAGTCTACAAGTTGTCATTTTAGACTTAGGCATCTTAGTCCAAAAGCTCTCAAGAAACATCTTTTAACTCTTCACAAGAATAAAGACAAGTTGGTAGCAAACTTTTACAAAAACATTTCGTGAAACATTCTAGAACTATATGCATTATTTTGGAGTCAAAATCTTGGTTTTTTTCATGATACTAAACTCTAAATGATCCATCACTCAATCAAAATCCATAGGGGAAGATATCAATCCCATCATTGCAAATGTAGGTATTGTAGTTCATAGTTTAGTAGGAAGTGGACCTCAATACTTTATCACAATCGTTACCATTTTTTAAGAAAATTTTATGGTCGAGCTAGGAGGAATTGAATAGGTTTAAACATCCCCATCCATCCTCTCATCTAAGTCAACATTGGGTCTTTAGGATTTGAAAGTTTTTGAGGTCTAGCATCATTCTGACTACCTTGGTCTTGTCAAAACAAAATTTCACTTTAAAGCCAACATTGGGTCAAATGTATCACTCACCCCTTCATCAAATTCCATCTTTCACTTCATCCAACATTGCAAAATTTTGAGTACACCAACACTTTGTGACTTAAACATCAAATCAAACCAAACCCTCCAACTTGCCTATTTTGTGTGTGAAATGCATCCTTTTCCATGCATTTAGACAAGTTATCATCTTTGAACTATCTCATCTTGAAGGTTATGAGTCTACCCTAAATATTTACAAGCTCATAAAAATCCTTTATCCTACCATCAAAACATCAAGAGAAAGCCAAAAGTGTTGTTCCAAAATGTTTGCAAAGATCACTCTCCACATCACTCATCTTTTCATCCCTTGCTATCATCATTGCTCCCAAAAGACTTGGAGTGTCTCTTTTACCTATATTTAATTCAACTAGAGATTTCAAACATCACAAATCCCAACACAACTCTCCCAAAGGTGACACAACATTTATAGTAAAGACTAGATCACAACACAAGAGAATCATGGAGAAAGTCAAAGTTACATTGACCTCAAGTGATCCAAATCCTTTAGAATTCAACCAACAAATCAAGTTACACCATCACAATAGCATTCATCTCCATCAAGACCATATGAGATAGAAGATATCACAAACAACCCATTTGAACTCACTAGGGAGAAAATTATGGAACATAAAGCCTTTGAAAATGTAGCTCCTATCTCCCCGATGTTTTTGGCACAAAATTTAATACAAGGTTTCACAACCCCATCGCCAGGGCTAAATCAAACCTACATTCCCAATATTGCAACAAGCCTTGCTAAATACTTTGGTTATTCTCTTTCATTTGAAAACAATACACTTGTGGGAACACTTGAAACTAATCCTCCATCTAACACAACCACTTGGACACCTAGATTTGGTGCTCCTCTCATTCTTGAAGATCCTAAACAGATATACACTCCTCTTAATCTTCATTAATTGGCCATGACTTCAACATATCAGGGGCATCCCTCTTCATTCACATCCATGAGTGCTACAAGTGTTCCTACCATCACACAAAGTAGTGTGGCTCAAGTATCTCAAAACAACACACAAGGGCATATCAATATTATACCACAAAGTCAAACCTTAAAGAAAATAGGGACATCCTTACCCAACCCTCCAATGGGTTCATCCATACCATTTATTTCGCAAAACACATCCACACCATCCATCTTCAACCCATCTCAAGGCAATCCCTTGGTAAAAAATCCTATCAACATAGGTAATACATCCTTAACACAAGGAAATCCTCAAAACATGGGACAAGGAAATATTTTCAACCAATGGACTCAAGGTCCCAGTGTATCATTTCCATTGCATAATCTAATGGCACCATCCTCATCTCTTCCCATAGTCCCCTTTACTATTCCAAATCAAATAGGATCTCAAACATACATTCCTCCACCTCATTCTACCATCTTATAAGGAATGTTGAATGAAGGGAATCCCCAATATTTCATCACCAATCCATTACCCACTCAAAACATTAATAACCATAATCCTCCATAGATGTCTCAACAACCACCCGATCCCACATTTCAAGCACATTCCTTATCCTTACAACAAGCACAACAAGCCTATCGATAAGCAGCCTTAGTACAACAAAAAGCAACAACACAACAAGTAGCCTTAGCACAACAACAACAACAAGCAGCCTTAGCAACACAACAAGCCACATAACAACAATATCAAGCCCATCAAGTATCCTTAGCAACACAACAAAAATAGTAGGCTCAACAACAAGCCCTAGTGGCACAACAAGAAGCTCAACAACAAGCCTTACTAGCTCAACAATATGCCCAACAACAACAACAAGGTTCCTATTATAATCTTCAATTGAACATTGTCAATCCAAACATACTAGGAACATATACATCGATACCCCAGTCACCATCACCAAATATTACACCACCATACACCCCATGAAACTCATCTATCATCCCACCATATGTTCCTCCATCTAATCTGCTAGATGATCTAGCATTGCAATTTAAAGTGCTCTCACAAGAAATGTAGGACCTTTGCATGGGAAAGGAAAAGAAGCCCCCATACACATAACTTTTGTCCATATCCATTTGATCGAAACATTGGAGTGGTACCATTCCCTCCTAGTTTTGAAATCCCTAAATTCGATAAATATGAAGGGAGACGAATTCCTATAGACCATATCAAAGAATGTAATGTCAAGTGCATGGAGGTGGCCTACAATGATTCTTATCTAATGTGCCTCTTCCCTAGAAGTTTAACAGGTCCTACTATGGATTGGTTTTCTCATCTACCTCCTGGTATTAAAAATTTCCAAGAAATTATTGAAAAATTCATTGATCACTTCTCCTTCAATCTTAACATGGACGTCAGTCTAGAGGAACTATATACTCTTAGAAAAAACAAACTAGAATCTTTCACCAATTTCTTACAATGGTGGAGACAAAGAGCTAGTAAAATCAAGTGGCCTCTTCTCGATGAACAAAAAGTGGTAATCATCATAGCCAACCTAGATCCAAATCTATCTTTCCACTTGAAAATGAAATGCATCACATCTTATGATGATCTTGTCCCTAGAGCCCTTAACATTGAGAGAGCTCTAATCTCACAGGGAAATACTCAAGCTTGCAAAGACAACTATCCCTCAACAAGTTCAAATGACAAGCCTTATGTCTGGGAAAAGAACAAAAACATAGAAAATGATGGTGTGGTAGATGTTAAGGTCATACTAAGTGTTCCTAGACCTAATAACAATCAAGTTGCTAACATCCTACCAACTACGCAACAAACAATACCTCATCAAAACAATCACATCAATAACATCAAAATGCAAAGGAAAACCCCTAACAAGAACGACTATCCTAAAAAAAAGTACACACATCTATCCAAACCCATCAAGACTATCATGAAGAAGTTGGTAGAGTCAAATCTAATAACAGTTCCCAACTTTGAAAACTACAAGTAACCACAAGAGAAACCATCTTGGTATAACGAAAAGGACCTTTATGACTTTCACAAATTCAAAGGAAACAAAAAAACAAAATACATGAGGCTCAAAAACATCATCCAATATCTCATCAAAAACGATACCATATCTATTAAGGTACCAGATGGGAATCAAGATCTTAAAATATACAAGAACCCTGTGCTAGATCATAACAAAGCAAATAACAATGACAAAGCTAAGGATTACACAAATGTGCAACATACCTATTCCAATGTAGTTTCCTCCTATGATAGTGTTATTACTATTGTCACCATCATAGGAACTAGTACAGAATGTTGAGTCACCACAAGACGTGGCAAAGCTATCATTCAAGGTGTCCCATCTCAATCTAGGACACAACCTACTTTTCCCACATCTAATCCTAGCAAGTACAATCTTCTAGATCAACTTAAGTAGACCCCTGCATAGATATCAATCTTAGAACTCTTAAGGTTATCCCCCACACATAGAGAAATATTGGAGAAAGCCTTGTCTGAGTCATCCGTCCCTAAGGATATTGATACCGACTAGTTTCAAGCTATGGTAGGGCATATCACCAATCATCTTCTTACCTTTTCCGAGCAAGACCTACCATCACAACCATCTCATAACTGTGCTTTACACCTTGATGTTGTCATTCATAAAAAAAAAGGTTAAAATATTCTTGGTAGATGGAGGTGTTGGTATGAACATTTGTACCCTTCAGTTGATCAAACCTCTAGGCTATTCAGAAGATGTTATTGAGAAGACAAAGAGTACCACCATCAGGGCATATGATGACCAAGAACATGTATCATAGGGAATCATTGCACTTCCCATCCAAGTGGGACCTATTATTATAGAAACTACATGCCAAGTGCTTGATCTTGATCTTCCCTATAACATCTTGCTTGGATGACCATGGATCCATGCTTTAAAAGTTGTAGCCTCAACTTATCATCAATGTGCTAAGTTTCCTTTCGAAGACAGAGAAATCACCATTCATGGAGACCCTAAGACTTTTTACTACTACAAACTTGTCTTGAAGACAAGTTCTATCAAATCCCCCAAATGCCTAAAAATGATGAAGGGCCTACACCATCAAGCTCATTTGTTGACCCATCATCTTTGGCCTCTACCTCAGCAGCAAAAATTCCCATTTTGTAGAGCATACTTGATGTTAAATCAGTGATCCAAGATGATGGTTGTTGGAACTACAAGCTACTTAAAGACACCTTTTTCTTAAGAGAGTTATCTATTTATCCTCAGTCTCATGGGAAACCCACATCTAGCACCAAAGAACCCAAAACATTCAAGATGGCAGCTACTACCTTCATCAAGTGGGGAGATTAGAACCACGAAGCTTTCAATGAGGAAGATATCTCTATACTCCTCTATCAAGATGAATGACCTATTCCTATTCTTCCCATGGAAGATGATAAAAAAGGCCTGCAACTCATGCAGAATTGGGGATATAACAAGAATGAGAAGCTAGGAAAAAATGATAATGGTTTACTAGAACCCATCATTCCTGAGAAACAACTAAAGAATCTTGACTTAGGTTTTACTACTAGAAAGGTCACACTTATCAGAAAATAAATTTCCACTAAATGAGTTGAGGCTTCCTCTTGGTCACCTACATTGCGTGATACAACCTTTGATGATTTTCCCCTTGATGTTGATGACCTATTTGAGAACAACACACTCTTTATGATATCCATAACATCCTTTGTCCCAAGTAACCAACCAACTGAAATATGCCTAGTCTACCCACAACTTATTGACATGGACCAGCAAGGACCACTGATTCTAGATTTATTTAAAAATGATGAAGCAATATTAGAATTCATGGAACTTTGTGCCAACTTACAATTGAATCTATCAGTCACAAAATAAATGAAATGCAACTAACATGCAAATCATTGAGTGAGAACCACCTAGTGGCACTCTTTGATCCTAAAATAGTAAGAAAAATGACATGTCCAATGGTGAAATCCTCTCCACGGCACCTAAAGATGAGGGATTCAATCTCCCCCTTAGTGAAATGCATCTCAAAAAGTCAACAATGCTAGTAGAAAAGGCCACTCCAGTCAATGTGGGAACATAAGAAGCACCTAAGATCACTTTCTATGTCAAATCATTGTTAGATGAAGAACATAAGAATCTTGCAACATTCCTCAAAGAGAAAAGAGCTAACTTTGCATGGTCATACATAGATCTGACAGGACTTGATCCTAAAGTGGTTGTGCATCACTTCGCATTTTATCCTAAAGCCAAGCCACTTAAGCAAAAATTAAGGAATATGTACCCTTAGGTAGCACTCTTGGTCAAACTAGAGTTGTAAAAGATTATTGACATTGGATTCATCTAACCTATAGAATATCCTGAGTGGGTTTCAAACCTAGTACTAGTCTCAAAAGCCACTGGGGGCATCAGAATTTGCACCAATTTCAAAGACCTAAAAAAAGCATGTCTAAAGGATGATTTTCATCTCCTAACATTGATATCATTATGTAATTAACAAATGGGCATGTAATTATATCACTCATGGATGGTTTTTAAAGCTATAAATAGATCATAATTGCCAAGGAGGATCAACATAAAACTACATTCACTTGTCCATGGGGAACCTATTGCTTGAATGTGATGCCATTTGGGTTAAAGAATGGAATAGAAACCTATAAAAGAGCAATGACCCTCATCTTTCATGACATGATCAACAAAATAGTTGAAGATTATATGGACAATATTTTGGAAAATTCAAGGAAGAGAAGTGAGCACATACAAGTCTTAGGACCTATCTTTGACAGGCTTGAAGAATACAAGGTATGATTGAATCCAAAAAAGTGTCTTTGGGTTCACATCAAGGAGACTCCTTGGATTCATCGTCTTAAAAAGAGGGATATAAAATGATCCTGTAAAGGTAAAAGCCATCCTAGACATGGAACCACCACAAACACTAAAGAAAATGAGAGGATTACAAGAAAACTAAAGTCCATCAAAAGGTTTATAACACAACTATCAGATAAAATCCACCCCTTTTCGTATCTTCTCAATAAAGGGATAACCTATAAGTGGGATGAGAAGTGTGATAAAGCTTTCCATTAGATCAAAGATTACCTACTAACACCTCCAATGCTCATGCCATCAATACTGAACAAGCCACTAATCCTTTATATCTCGACAATACCTGTAGTACTAGGAGCTCTTTTAGCACAAAATGATGAAAATGGAAAGGAAAGGGCCATCTACTACATCAACAAAACCTTGGTGGGATATGAGATGAATTATTCACCTATTGAGAAAGCATGCCTAGTAGTAGTTTTTGCTTCACAAAAGTTCAGGCACTACATGCTGTCACATCAAATCAAGCTCATTTCCAAAGTTGATCCATTGAAATACCTATTATCCAAAGCAACTCTCACAAGATGAATGGCCAAATGGGTGATGATCTTAACAAAATTTGACATAGAGTATGTGGAGCGCAAGGAAATCAAAGGACAAGTGATCGTAGACCAACTAGTGGAAGAACCTATCTATGTTGAGAACCCTCTAATATCTGAGTTCTTCAAGGAATCCATGTTTCTTCTCAATCTCACAACTCAGTGGAAGATGCATTTTGATGGATAATTCACCCAATATGGATCTATAGAAAGAATTATTTTCATCACCCTCCAAGGTGATTGTATCCCAATGTCATACAGGTTGTCATTTCCTTGTACTAACAACATTGATGAGTATGAAGCCCTAATCACAGGTCTAAGGATAGCAATTCAGTGGTAGATATAAGAGATGAAAGTCTATGGAGACTCACAACTGGTTATCAACCAAGTCAATGATGACTATTAAACTAAGAATGAAAAGACCACTCTTTACAAAAGGATGGTGGAAAATCTGAAGGACATTTCACAAACATAACTTTTGAGAAAATTCCTCACCTAAACAACAGAGCAACATATGCCATGGAAATGATTGAATCACTGTTATACATGTCCAACAACATCCTCCAATGTGAATTCTTGGTAGAACTAATTCTCGTACCAAAATTTGAAATCCATGAATCTAAATTCGCATGTGTCATTGTTGGTCCTAGATCCCCATGGTATCATGACATATTCACTTACTTAAGTAGAGGAATCCTCCCTTCTAATATCACCCCAAACCTTAAAAATACCTTTGTTAAAAAGGCATCCTAATTCATGATCCTAGGTGATACCCTTTATCATCGAAGCATCAAAGGGACATTACTATGATGTCTTAACCAAGAGGAAGCCTTAACTAATTTAACAGAAGTACACGATGACATATGTGGATCCTATTCTGGTGGTATGATGGTAGCTAAGAAACTGTTGAGGACGGGGTACTATTAGCCAACAATGGAAAAGGAAGCCATCAATATATGTGTAGAAGTGTGTCCAATGTCAATAGCATGGAGATTTGATCCATGCCCCAACTCAAGAATTGCAACCCATGATCACACCTGGCCTTTTTCATAGTGGGGACTTGACCTCATACACAAAATCATCCCAACCTCATCCAATGGCCATAATTTTATCATAACCACCACTGAGTAATTTACTAAGTGGGTTCAAGCCATTCTTATGAAATATCTAATGAGGAAGAAAATTGCCAAATTTATCCTAAACTACCTAATTTGTCGTTATGGTGTTCCATGAACTCTCATATTAGATAATGGAACCCCTTTTAAAATTTAGGATTTGAAAGAGATGTGCCAAAGATTCAACATCCAACACTGATTTCTACCCCATACAATCCCCAAGGTAATGGCCAAGCCTAAGCTACAAACAAAAATATCATGAAAATCTTGAAGAAAACAGTGAATGAAGTTGGTTGTGATTGAGATTTATAGCTAAATCCTACTCTCTAGGCTTATTGAACTAGTATCTGCATGCCAAAAGGTGCAACCCCTTTCTCCTTGGTCTATGGATTAGAAGATATCCTGCCTATTGAGGTTGAGCTCCCATCATTGCAAATGTCATTATAGAACTTGATTATTGAGGAAGAATATAGAGTGTCTCAGCTAAATGAACTAGAATTCTTGGATGAGCATCATCTTAACACCCTTAATCACTTGCAATTATATCAAAATTGATTGAAACAAAGCTATAACAAGAGGATCAAATGTTGATCGCTCTAAGTAGGAGATCTTTTCCTTAAGTAGAATCAAAAGAACCTTCCAGATCAAGACAACAAAGGAAAGATTGAACCTAACTAGTTGGGTCCCTTTGTCATCACAACAAGCTACAGATCAAGAGCTTACCAAATGTCAACTCCTAAAGGTGAACCCTTATAGGAACCAACTAACAACTTGCATCTCAAAAAATTTTATGCCTAGTCTTGAAGGGTATAAATCAAAAAATACAAAAAATGATCAGAATCCAAGAAAATGAGAAAAGGGATTGAAAAAAGTAAAGAAAAATAATCATCCTTTAGTGAAATTCACTTTGATGGCGCTTTGGGAAAGTACCTTGGTGAAAACCTAGCAAGCAGGTGCCTTGTGTAAATAAAACACCTCCATCTATTCTTTGGCTCTTTTGTCCTATCATTCTTTGCATCACCAGTTATCCATCATCTATGTCCTTATCATAGCTTGATATTATGAGGTATCATAAACCCTTTAGCACTACTTGGCATATTCCAAAGGTTAGTCTATCCTACCTTTATTGAAGTAGTCTAATATGTCACACTGGGGGAATTTCATTATGGATCGTATCGGGTTCTTGTATATCTTGAGGTCATAAAAAATCTTATCTCAAAAATCCCAAAAACATTCATAAAATCTTATCTCAAAAACACAAAAACACAAAAATAATATAAAATGCAAAAAATAATAGAAAACATTCAAACGACCTAAAAATCCTTAAATTTCTTAGAGAAAACCGTAAACAACCTCAAATAATCTAAAAATCCTAAATATCCACATAAAATTTCAAAAAGACCAAAAACAACCTCAAAACATTTTCAAAACACCAAAAACATTAAAATATTCCAGAAAATCCAAAACTACCCATCCCATCTCCCTTTCACCCATAATAAATAGATTGTCACCTTCAACCTTTGGAGAAACCAAGTAGAAAACAAGCATAGCAAGTTGTAAAATGAGAACCTAATTGTCAAAATCTAAAGTCTACATCATAGGTAAATACATTAGTGAAGTTTATGTCAACAACTCATCTTAGCATCATCATCCTAACATCAAGTAACCTCTGATCAACATGTCCTAGGATGTATCCTTCCTATGATGGACATTAGTATCAGATATCACCTTAGTTAAATTAAACCAGGTAAGAGATATGGATAACACTAACTATTTGTTTATGATCTTTTCTTATCATTTATCTTAATGACCCATTCCAATGACCTCTCGATGATGTCTATCAAAAATTATTTAGACAAAAAATAATGGGGCATCGATCGTTATCTTTCATTTTTTGTGCTTGTGGGTACCCTTCTAAAATAATCTTGGTACATACTTTCTTAGCTATGTGTAAGAAGGTTGTTTGGAGTACATTGTTGACTATTGCGTATGCTTTGGTCCAATATATTCTAATATTCTAACTTACATTCCAACAAGGCTTTTGTATGTCAAGTTGTGAACAAGAATTATCTTATCTATTTGTTGTTTCAAAGTCCATTACAATAGATACAACACCATCTTGGTTATTAATACCTTGATGCATTGTGTCTATGTGTTATATTGAACAATAAGGAATGACAAAAATCCCAATCCCAAAATGTGAGCAACTCATCATCCTGCATTCATCCTCATTTTGCATTGTCTTGTCATAATCTCTAAAAAATTCTCGATGGATCATGGACTTGTTGGATCTTTTGAAGCAATCATTGAAATCAATAGTCATTCATTCTTTATTCTTCTATCTTCTCTCTGCGCTAACCTGGTATCATGACAGTCAACAAAAACATCATCAATCTTGCATCCACAAACCATCAGCATACATGAGTCTCATAATCATAGCATAATCATAAAACATCCATCAACATAATCATTGCATATCATATCATACAGTCTGCATTATCATTTGAATTGTGATGAATAATATAGATTTTTTATTCTAAGCATCTTAAATCATTACATATCATAAGAATTTGCATCCATACATCCATATGCATACATCATTATCATAAAATTACATAGAAAATACACAAAAATAAATGCATCCACATCTTTTGCATCACATATCATTCATTCCATAGCATATCGTGAAAAGATAATAATAAAAAAAAAACAATCATTGCATCCATTCATCACATATCATCACATATCACATAGGCATAAGAAAAGTGCATTAATACATCATCAACTATAAGCATCTCATATTATATGCATTCATAAGCATGAAATAAAGTGAACACATTACAACATAATCATTTGTATTTGTATCATATATATATCAAAAATGAATGTCATGGCACAAAATATGGATCAGTGTATGTATAACCATCATAAGTACAATATCCATGAGGCTATCAAAAAAGAGCCCATGAATGTATATCTGTGGTAAAGAATGGGGAAAAAAAATAAAAAAAGTGTCTATACATAAAAGCTAGCTCTGATGGTTACTACTCTCTTAGCTAGCTTGCCTCTCAGGTTGATCCTTAGCTCTCGACCATACATCATTGTGCTGCAAAAAATTAGGTTGTCTAAGTTCCTGCGGTACATCCTAGTGGTAATGTTGCCTATAATATGTGGCCTTTGTCATGGCCTCTCTATGTAATCTTTTCAAAATAGTCTTGCCATGTGTAGCCACCATCATATCCTCTATCTACTGGCACTGAGCAACCTCCAAATCCCTCTCTACTGTCACAACCTGTACCCATTGTAATGCCTAATCTCTCTCGGTCATGATGCCTGCAACCTACTGTTGTGTCTAGTCTCACTTAGCAGTAATAGCCAAAACCTACTAGCAGGATTGATCTCATCAACCAGCGAAAATATGCACCTTTTGTTGCAATTGTATTTGTGCATCTTTGGCATTCGACGGTGGTGGTGATGATGCATGTTGTTGAACTATAGGTTGTTGAGGAGGTTGTTGTCCAATTGATGGAGCCCTTGGAACTTGACCATCCAAGCCATCCTATCCACCTTGTCCTCTACCTCTGGCCTCCTTGCCTTTGGGTCTCCCTTGTGGAGGAGCACCCACTAGATTTTTCAAACATCATGGAGGTGTGAACCAAGTATCATGAGTAGGTTTAGTCTATGCTATCACCTGACTTTGATCATAGGCCCTAGGCTAAGCCACTAACTGTCTAAAACTCTCGACTTCCTTGAGAGATAGAATGGCTAGTCGCCATGTGGGAACCTCTCGATCCAACCTAGCAAACATAGCCCTATAGGCATCATCTAGCCTATCCTAGACCTCCCCAAATTGTTGAGCCACCCTATCTGGTAAATATCACTCAATAATGGTGTGCTCATGACCCTACATATATCGGGTCTACCTGGAAAATTATAGCTGCTACACATCATCATACCATGGTGGCATCTATAGCCATGGGTGCCATTGAAAAAATGTCATATCATCAATATCCCATCACCAATAGAGGAGACAAATCTCTCTAGTGTGTCTCAATGTAATCACACCTCTATACCACTATATCACAGGATCATCTGGCTCCATGTTTTCCATTTCCACAATCGATTGGAGCACAGTGATATGCTCTTACACCTAAATATGAAGCAGAGTCACCCCCAAACCAATGGCTCTCCCATCATGGTAAAAAAAGTTGTGCATGTCATGATACAATGAGCCAGCATCATGAGCCCCCATGAAAAAGCATCCTCCTATGAAGCATCTGGTACCACACCAAGCCCCATCCTAGGCTGAACACTCTATTACATCTATCAAGAGCCACCAAACCTAAAATAATGGCTGCAATGATCAATTTGAAAGTGGGTACATGACCTCTGTATGACTTGAGGTCGATTTGTGATGTAACTAAGGAAATATCCTCTAGGTCCATCACATCGTGATAGACATCAAGTCTAGCATCAATATCATAGATCACATGATTTCCATGTATTGAAAAATGTAGAATATACCTTACATCCTCCAAGGTCACTCTCGCCTTGCCAGTGAGAAGGTGAAAAGATGAGGTCTCACTATGCCATCTCTCGCACAGAGTAGTCATCATGGCTAAATGTTTCTGGATGACAGGTGCATATACAACATACTAGAGGTCGATCTCTCCCAAGTCCTCCTGGCGTAACTCTAAAAAATCTCCCAGTACCTCCAACATGGTGGGCTTATGCTCGCATGACATCAATAGTGCAATGACCTTCTACATCCATGAAGCACACATTAGGAAATTGAGGAAATTTGACTCAATTTGGAATTTATAGTTCAAAAATCACAATAGCATTGCTATATGTAAATTTAAAATTGTTACACCCAAAATCATTTCAATTTTCAAATCACAACATGCATCGCCAAACACACAGACATTGCTATCTAAACTTTGGAAACCCTAACCCTAATTTCTAAATTGGCAAGTGTGTTGCTATATAAGTGTTCGTCGCAATTTAAAATTCGAAACCCTAATTTTAAATTATGAATAGCATCACCATATAAATATGCGTCGATATGATTCATTTGGGCATTGTCGATTGCAAAATGGGTGTCGCTATATAGCAACGCTTTCAAAGTTTAAACTTTAAAGCACAATAAATACACCAAAAAATCAAATTTCAAATCAAGTTTGGAGTTACATACTAGTGGTCCTACACCTGGAACTTGTTGATACTCTTGAACTCAATTAGAAATGATCTTTGGAAGCTCTCATCGTGCCATTTCGTCATAGGGTTAGAACTCAAAATAGCAAGAATCTCTCAAGTGTGAATGCACAAATGAATTGAAAGTGACCCTTCTAGGCTTATTTATGCTAAAAATTTAGGGGTTTTTGCCCTAATTTCCCCTTCAAGCTAGGGTTTATCATCATTTTCACCATTTTTTCCAATTGAAACCTAATTTTGCATTGATTTTGCATTTTTGGCATAATTCTTGCATCTCAGAGCCTTTTTGGACCCTCCGGGTAAATTTTAACCTTTATCAAGAAATCAACCCATAATTCAAAATTTTTGGCTGATTTCTCAAGGGGGCAGGGAATCAACTTTATCCTTCTGCTGGGGCATCTAAAACAATCATAAAAATTTTGTTTTTTGATTTAAGCAACAGGTACCTCGCTTCAAATAGGGGAAAAATCTAGACACTGAAAAATGTCTTAAATGATATCATACACTCAAAATAGGTTTACTAAAATAATTTCCTCTTTAAATCCATCTCCTTTTTGTTTAACTATATAAAGTAACCTAGTTAATTTAATTAATGGCATCATTTTCGTCCATTAACCTAATTTATCAATTCAGGTTAATTCATTCCCCCTTCGCGCTAACATTTCATCTTATTAAATTAAATCAAAGTATTTAATTTAATTTCCTAAGTCATCTTATTTAACTAAATAACCCTAAGTTATTTAATTAAATATCATTTCATCCCTCCCCCATTCACTAAATCATTTAATTTAATGAAAAATAATTTAATTCTTATAATCCCCTAATTGTGCAATTAAACCTTGTTTAATTAACAATTAAACTAATCTTGCTCAAAGAGGGGAATATTCCTTATCCCCTTTTTGCACAATTAAGAATTTGTTTTAATTTGCAAAATGCCTATTATCCTCACCCAAATGAATATTCCAAGGAATATTCTTATTCTCCCATCATTTGAAAAAGGGATATTTTCACTTAGCTTCTAATTCAAGTTTTAACCTTTAACCTTTTGAACAAGTCACCTTTGACCTATGTGATCAGGTCAAAACTGTGTTTGTTTGAAGCAAATGTGATCCCTTGATTAAGTCCCATCATGTATTCTCATCTATCCATAATCCATGCCTCTTCTTCCTTTCATCTTTGACCATTGATTAATCTTTTTGATCTCAACCCTTCATTTCTCATTTGCTCTCCTATAAATAAAGCGCTATTTGGAGAAAAATGGTTTCAATTGAAAACTTATGTTGTTGAATTCACTTGCATCCACACTCACAATTTACTCACTTTCAGCTTGTTTTAGTTTATTTCTAATTGCATAATAGTTTAAAGCATCCATTAATGGATTCCATGCATCCATCTTAGTTTGTATATGAATTGGGGTTTCCATCTTTTAGCTTAGAATTATCTTAGATTAGCTTAGCAATTGCATAATTTGTTCATTTTTAGTATAAAATCATGTTAACTTAGTTTGCATAATGTTTAATTTAGCATAAATCAGGTTTTCATCCATTTATCATAATGGTTTCATGGATTCTCTTCCATAGAATTGATTGAAATAGGCTCACTATTCATGGGATTGGGGAAGGGTTGTTGTTCCACATCAACTTGACACCGATTCCAAAATAGGATAAGTTTCAAATGGGTTAGAGTATGAATTTAACTATTTTCATAGTTTGTAACTTTCAGTTTGTATAAATGCTTAGTTTAACTTTTCAATTTGAATGATCTTGTTTGGTAGATTGATGTTTAGTGGATAAATTGTGCTTTGATCCATCATGGATCAATCGTAATCGACCCACCCTGACAATCCTCATCTCACAATTATTATCTTTCCTACACCAATATGTGTTTGTGGTCTTAGATGACATATTTTTGACATATAGTTATGGAATCAAGTTTTATTCAAGACAAAGTACAAACAATTTACACTATGGTTTCAATAATTTTATTCAATACACATCCTCTATTTGGCTGATCACTACTTTAAATTCATAAGCATATTCTTCATGCCCACACTTTCCTTCATCTCAAAAAAATATTTTCCCATATTGACCAAAATGTTTATGACTACATTGAATTCAAGCAACAAAGGAGACTAGTTCTTTGGTGTAGATTATTCAATCATAAGATTATAAAGACACCTATGTTGACCAAAATCATAAAGTGGACTTATTTTATAGCCCCCCCAACATGTTGAAATTGTTAGTTTACCCCCAAGAGATGAAGAATGTAAATAATTCCTCTTGACAACTTTTAATTAAATGCACCTGACACTTTTTGGAACATATGAAACATTATTGCCATAGTGGAATGACTTGAATATATAAAAAACTAATGGAGGTTATTGTAGAGAGACCCTACATGACCTTATACCTTCAGATGAAATGTTTCTAAGATCCATGGTTTCTAAGTAATAGCTCATCAATGTTTGCTTCTTTTTTTACTTTGGTCTCTTAAGATAAATTGTTGGTGCAATGTAGCCCAAAACACTCTGGCATGTTGGGTGTGAAAAAGAACTTTCCTAGTATAAACCTACCCACCCTAATGTGTTGGAATTATCAGTTTGGTCACATGATGAACATAAAAAAAATTACACCACCTTGCAACTTTACACTGCATGCATTTGATGTTTTTTCCATCAATTAAAAACTTGTCACCACAAGAAAATGGATTAGAGATATGAAAAATTGGGAGAGGCTATTGTAGAGGGACCATACATGACCTTGTACCTTAAGAAGAAATGTTTGTAAGAACTCGTCAAATTTTTCTACCCTTTTGCACTTCGGTCTCTCAGGAGAAATCACCAGTGCAATGTAGCTTGTAACGTTAGGACATGTTGGGGTGTAAAAAAATACCTTGCCTAGCATAAACATACCCACTTAAACATGTTGGAACTTCCAATTTGGTCACATGACAAACATAGCAAAAATCACACCACCTTGCAACTTTACACTGCATACATCTGACGCTTTTTCCATCAATTGAAAACTTGTCACCAAAGGAAAATGGATTGGAGATATGAAAAATTGAGAGATATTATTGTAGAGGGACCCTACATGATCTTGTACCTTCGTATGAAATGTTTCTAACTACCACAGTTTCAAAGTAATTTCTCGTTAAAATTTTTTGTCCTTTCACACTTAGGTCTCTTAAGAGAAATCATCGGTGCAATGTAGCCTATAAGGTTTCAGCATGCTAGGGTGCAAAATAGGACCTTACCTAGCATAAAACTACCAACTTGGACATGTTATAACTGTCGGTTTAGTCACACAACGAACATAATGAACATTACACCACCTTACAGCTTTACACTACATGCATTTGACACTTTTTCCATCAACTGAAAACTTGTTACTATAGACAAATGGATTGGAGGTATGAAAAACTGAGAGAGGTTATTGTAGAGGGACCCTATGTGATCTTATAAATTTAGATGAAATGTTTCTAAGTTCCACAGTTTCCAAGAAACAAATCATCAAATTTTTATGCCCTTTCACACTTTGGTCTCTTAAGAGAAATCGTCGATGCAATGTAGCCTAGAAGGTTTAAACATACTGGGGTTAAAACTAGGAAATTTCCTAGCATAAAAATACCCAAACATACATGTTGGAATTGTCAATTTAGTTGCATGACGAACAAAATGATAATTACACCACCTTGCAATTTTACACTACATGCAGTTGATGCTTTTTCTATCAACTGGAAAATTGTCACCACATGCAAATGGATTGGAGGTATAAAAAACTAAGAGAGATTATTGTAGAGGGACCCTATGTGATCCTATACATTTAGAACGAATGTCTCTAAGTGCATGGTTTTTGAGTAATAGCTCGTCAAAGTTTGTTTCCCTTTCGCACTTTTGTCTCTTAAGAGAAATTGTTGGTGCACTATAGCTCGTAAGGTTTCAACATTATGGGGTGTGAAACAAGACTTTTGATAGCATAAACCTACCCACCCATACATTTTGGAACTACCGATTTGGTCGCATGATGAATAGAACAAAAATTACACCACCTTGCAACTTTACAATACATGTATCTAATGCTTTTTCTATCAACTAAAAACTTGTTACCATGGAAAAATGGATTGGAGGTATGAAAAATTGAGAGAGGTTATTGTAGAGGGACCCTACCTAATCCTGTACCTTAAGAAAAAAATTTAGTAACATATAAGTGAAACCAAGATCTCCAAACCAAGAAGATACATACAACCGCCATCAAAACATCACAAACCAATCCAACACTGCCAAGTTATCACTATCAAAAGCTCCCAATAAAAGTGTATAACCAATGAATTAACAAGCTATCATGACATTGTGATCAAACCACATGATACAAGTCCCATAAATTAGTTAAACAAGTACTCTAACCATCCATCCTCTCATCCCAAAGCAACATACCAATGCACAAATAACCACAGACAAGGCCAACTAACAAAATATGCATCAACACTAAACCAATCTCATGGATATAGATAGTCCACATCCAAGTCATCTAACTTTAAATGAATGAGTGGCCAACCCAAACACCTACATAACTCATGATCAAAATAATCAACCATAAAAAATCATCATCACATTACTAACTTGCAAACTGAGATATCAAAGAAGATAATCCTGTAAACATCTAGACTCAAACACCAAATCAACCATAGATATGATTTTCCAAACATGTCCACAAATGAGTAACCATAGTCAAGGAACCAAATAAGCATAAAGGAGATAAGAAAAACTTCCTAAAACCAAACCAAAACACCACCAAAAAACTACATACATGATCATGTTATGTGAATGCATAAATGTACCTACATACCCATGACACCATAATCATAGGCATCATTATACTGCACCCAACTATCGCCCATTCAAGACTCCAAGTCTCCACTTGTGTCAACTATGTCCTCAAATTGAAGACAACTTGTGTACCTATCACCATCAAAGTCCAACTTTGAAAAAAATTTATAAAATTGTACAAAAAAGCACCAAATTGATAATCAACTATACCATCATAAATATTATATAAAAATATGTACTTCCTCAAGGTTTTTCCTCTTGACTTGTTCAGATGCTCACACAATCACACCTTGAATCTCAAGCACCTACAAGTGATCAAACAAGTACCAATCATTCCTTGCACCATAAACTAATCATAAAAAAACCAAACACTCTATATTAAACTATACATTCTCTCCAATGCCTATTCAAAATCAAAAATACGATTCTATATGTAAAAGTTATGACCAAAACTATGCAACCAAGAACATTTGGATTTTGAGCTCAAAAAACTAATCAAAAATATAAAATTAGAAAACCAAACCTATACCACTACCTAGTTCGTGGAACCACCTTTCCAATGAGTATAAAAAGTTAAAAATTTGACTCTATGAGTGAAAGTTATGTAATTTTGAAAAAAACTGCCTATTTAGCCATGTCGAGGTGGTAAACTGGTGGCCCTCAGGCAGCTCGCTAGCAGCGACAATGCCCTAGGTGGCATGCTAGTGGAGGGTGGGTGGTGAAATCCAAAAAATATTAAATGTGTTTTAATTTTTTATTTAATCACCCCCCTCTAGACCCGAAATCTTAATTAAATTAGATTTAATTTTTGAATTTTCATTTAACAAATAATGGTAGTTAAAAATGTTTTTTTAAGCGGTAGTTAAAAATTAAAATTTATTTGTTCTTGTTTTGGGCAGTTAAAGTACCTGCTTGATGGGAATATTTCATTGATGTGTCAAAAATGCAGTCTGTGTGGACTAACAATCCATGCAGTTGTCAACCACACAATTAAAGTAGAGGGGCGGGGGTTTGCAAACCACCTCTATGATTTTATTTATTTATTTATTTTTAAGTTTTTAAATATTGCCTTTTTAATATTTTTGTAGGTATTTAATTTTTTCCTAAAAGGTTGATTTTTTTTTTTTGCAGATTTAATCAGATGGCCAAATATTTATTTTTTAAAATATTTTATTTTGCAGTTGCCCTAGACAACCATACCAAACTGGGGCTAATTTTTTTTTGCATTTTTTTCAACTTCTCCAAAATAGTCAAATTTTATGTCATTTTTTGTCTCTTGGCCATCCTTGATCTAATGGTGAGGTCCATTTTGTCTCAAGAGGTCATCCATGAAATTTCCTCCACAATGAAAGCTCAATCCAAGAAAACCTTTTTGACCTAAATTTTCAAAACTTTAGATCTGCAATAAATCCAACAAATTTTGACAACCTAAAAACCCAAATCTACAAAAAAACCTACAACATGTGTTCCATATATTGTAATGTCCCAAATATATCATGCATAGTCATGGCTTCAACTTTGCAAAAATCTCTCAAACTAGGGTTATAATAAAAACCCATCAACCATGAAAGCTCTAATACCACATGTTAGGAAATAATGCATTCAACCCATATTCTTAATCCATAGATCCTACATAACTCCATGAGAGAAAACCATGCATACAAGTAAATATAATGTATAGATCAAATAGACAAGCCATAGGATAACACAAGATATACCTTGGAAAAACTCTCAAGAGGGAAAAATCCAACCTCCAAAGACATCCATACTCCATCTTATTATTCAACAATAAAGCAATACAAGAGTTACAATGAATACCTATGAAGCATCAAGCCTCTCAACGCATTCTCATATGTCCAAACATGAATCCACACATCCCATGCCATGCTTCACATGTATATGCTCTCTTCAAAAGACTCAATAATGATAGCTCACTCACCTAGCAACCTTAACCACTAAACATGTGCTTACTTTTATAGATTCAAACTCACACAAATACAATCAAGTGGTAAGATAAAACCATGTACCTCAAAACCATGCGAATACAAAACCACAAAACCATTATTTAATCACTAGTAGAAAAACAAAAATAAATGTCTAAAAAAACTACTAAAAATTGCATATAAATGACTAAACTTGGTTATGTGACCAATAGTAGTTTATTGCTAGTCATTTATAACGTGACCAAATTTATGACTAAACCATTTTTAGTCATTTACTATATCATTTGGATTGATCAATTTGGTAGTATATTTAGTCATTAATTTAGTCATTGGTTTAATCATATATTTAGTCATATTTATTCATTGAGCTTGGTCATGTGAACATTAGTAGTTTATTTCTACTCATTTATAACACGACCAAAATTATAACTTTACCATTTTTAGTCATTTATTGGCTGTCTTGATTGATCAATTTGGTAGTATATTTTTAGTTATTGATTTAGTCATATTTATTCACTGATTTTTGTTAATTAGTAGTATATTTATTCACCGATTTCTGTCAACTGGTAGTATATTTATGCATATGTTTAGTCATATTTATTCACTGATTTCTATCAATTGGTAGTTTATTTATTTGTTTTTTTCACCAATTTCTACCTAAAAGTGCTAGAAATAAAACAATACTTTTGAGGTTTGAACATAAAACATAGAAAAACATTATCAATCATTCATTTGCACATAATGAAATAGTTATTAAGAAGGAACAATACTAAAATTTTATTGAGAAAAGGTGTTCTTACATCAGATACAAAACTTAAATATGTGTCTTTGCTTTAAAAAATGTGTTACAAAGTGTGTTTCTTAGTGTTGTGACTAAGAAAACTGAGTTACAATGCTCTATTTTTACTTATACAGCTCCAAAACATGAAAGAACTACTTGAAAAATGAAGCATTTGGAAGATTTGGTACAAATCCAAATCGATCACAAATATTTATCAATGGATGAGCATCTTGAAGTCTTGCTTCCATAAGAAAGTTCTTTGTCTTTTCAACATCATAAAATTTTGACTCTTTGGTTACACGTTCCACCTCCTTGATTTTTCCAATTTTGGCTACTACTTCAATGTATTTGAAGTGAATGTCAGGATCTTCACTGCTAATGACATTGAAAATATAGCTTATCATATAAGTACAAGGTTCCCAAGCTACTACAAAAGTACTTCCTCAAATAGATCAATGAATATCAATGAGAAAATGATACAAGTGACAATCCAAAGTCAAGTCACCAAGAGCTCAAATATGCACCCAAGAAGAAATATAGCCCTCCATAAGGCTTGAACTGTTCAAACAACTTGATGCATGAATCTACACCTAGTTGTTCAAAATATTCCTTGGCAGTCTGTGTGACATGAAAGAAGTTAACATCAAAAATAAGAGAGCAATTGTCAATGTCATCTAGATCCAACATTATTAATGTGAAAAAAAAAAAGGTGCACAATTTTTACTTGGATAATTATTTGGAGATTTCCCCTCAAGTTGAAAAGGAGATATTTCATGCACTCTAACACTCAATACTCTTTAGAAAGGGTCCCAAAGAACTCAACAAGGGCCTGAGAAATATTGTAATTAGTAAGGGAATTGGTAGTTGCTATTAAATTTCAAAAGCAAATAATGTTTCATAGACTTGTGGCTTGATAGCATGGGTGTCGAAAATGACATATTTAATATCAAGAAAATTTGTATAGTGTTGTGACCAAAATTTACAATATTAGTGATGAACAAAATATTTTCTAAGAAACCATTTGACAGAAGGAAATATGTAGGAAATTTAAAGGTTTCTACAATAATTAACATAGAAAATTCTTCATACTTGACATCAAATCTATGTTAAATCCTAAATACATTCCAATGAATCACCTACCTAAAGCGCACACATATATAAACCAACTTTTCCTCACAATTGTGTAATATGAAGATGATCATAGTGACTAAAAATTCTATTTGCTTCAAAACATCCAACAAAAAGGATGTTGCTTCACATATCATGTTACGCTGCATATAGATTTACATATGAAATAAAAAGATAGTAAATTATATTAAAAAATAATTATACTTCAACATAAGAAGTTTTACCTATGTTATTTTGGCTACAAAATATCTAGACAATATTCTAAATCAGACTGACCAATAAAACAACCTTTGACGTGTACCAAATTATATGATATGAATAATTTATTAAATACCATAAATTGTATAATACAAAAATAAACATATTAAAATTGAATTAAAACATAAAAGTAAATAAAAATACTACATATACGAACAAGCTACAACATGCTAGAAGTTAAAAGATTGATTCAACATCGTGATAAAAAGAAGGTAATCTGCAATAAAAAATATAATGCAATTTTGATGAACTGTAAAATGTTCATATATATATATAAAATAAAAAAATGTCAAAGTATAAGAGCTTTTAACTCTTGCAAATACACTATGATAAAGATCCCTGAACAACACATTCAAACTACTACATAAAGTAGTGGACCAAGCTATCTAACAACTAGTACATGATAAACATCAACTATATCATTTTTTGCAAATATTTTAGTGGCCATAGTGTGAAGGTTCCTTCTTTCTCTTTTAGATGGAAAGCTCCATCTATTTGGTCTTCATAAGCAAGGGGTATGTTACTTGCGACCTTTAAAATATTTACATTTGCATCTCTTGTTTCTTTCAATTTGACTCCATGTACAATAGATAGTGAGTGAATTCGTCCAATGGCTACAGAAGCATTATCAAACATACCCAACACCATAACTTTATCCCCTTCTTGGAGTTTATCAATACATTTTTGTAAAAAAAAAATACACATTATATTGAGATATAAAACATTTGATAACACATAGATAAACATTCGATAAATATTTATAACTAGAAAATGATGATAGGAAACTTGAAACCATGCACCTTAACATATTAATCAAAAATTAATTTCTTGCTATTTGATACAGAATGGATGTTAGATAGAGGTGTGCATATGTAAGTTATATGTTCTCCCTTATTTCCATAATCTATGTATACTAGCTAATTACACTTCACTACTATTCTAACCAACTTCTATCACATAGGTAATGATTACCCTTATTTACATAATAAAACAACCATTACTTTAATAGTACTTACTTGCATGTGGTTTCATAGCACTCACCTTGAGTTTAGCACCATTACTACTATGAATATCATGCACATTCTCATCAAATTTAACATAATCACTATCAACATTGACATAAAATTGTGTAGCTTTGTAGAGAGCTCTATCAACACAACCTTTTTCTTTTCATTTTGCTTTCATATAATTGGTCTACATGTGGTTTAATAATCATACACAAATTAATATCAGTCAAGTAAAGAATGCAAAAGCTATAAAAAAATTTCAAAAGAACATTTTAAGCATGAAGAATGACAAAACATTGGGACAAATTAACTTACAACTTAAAGAATGCAAAATTTATAAATTTTTGTCCAAAAGAAAAATGACAAAACATTGGGATGGATTAACTTAAAACTTAAATACTGCAAAAGTTATAATTTTTTGTCCAAAAGAACATTTTAAGCATGAAGAATGATAAAACATTGGGACAGATAACTAACAAAAACTATTATATTACCTCAACTTCAACAAAACTATGATTGTGCTACACATTCTTATCCAGTTCATCATGATCACTACTAATATCAACAGCTCTATTGATATCAAGGCATTTTCATTTTAATGTTGCTTTGATAAAATTGCTCTGCATGTGGTTTAACCGTTATGCAAAAAAATGTACAAATCATTCAATAGTCAAGTAAAGAATGCAAACTATAAATTTTTCTAAAAGAACATTTTTTGGATCACTCCAACAATAAAAAAATTGGGTAGGATTCTCCTATGCTTATATTTCAATGTACATATTAAGAGGCATTTGTATAATAAAATTTCAAAGAAGAAGAAATGAGATCAATAGAGCCTCTTACCTCATTTGAATCCGTGGAATTATGCTCATTCCATGCATAAACTATAGGCTTAATGGAGGCAACCAATTGTGAAACTTTCTCAATGAGACTGTATATGCAACTCATTAAATGTTGGTACCCTCCATTTGAGTTGACATGATCTAGAGAGGCTCTTGTTGGGTGTCTAATAGATGGCTGTGAAATCTTTGTTGACGAACTAGATTTCCACTTCATCATACTCTCAAATTTACTATGACCTAATGATGCCATATAATTGGCAATATCTTCTACACCTACTTCTCTATTACTACTTTCCACCTAAAATACAATTTCATTTTCAACATATAGTTAGTTCAATAAAAAATCAAAATAAATATGACGTAAATTGAGCCAAAAATCCATACACTTACTCCAAATTTGTTCATTTTGGCCTACAACCTATCTCGGCCAAATGCATATACAACCATCACATTATCTCTTGCTCTCTTGCCTCTATTACTCTTTGTGAAATATTATTTGGAACACATACTTTCTTTCAATTCCTCCCACTATTTGGGAGATAGAGTGGAGTCTAACCTCTCTTTTCCCTCCATGATTATTTTTCTGCAATTGTATCTAAAATTGTTCATCAAAAGTCTCATCTTTTTCTTGTAATATTTTCTAGAGATTTATCCACTAGTAGTCTCAAAAAAAATTTCTATTTTTTGTATAAAATTTTCTACACTTCATGGATCTTGCTCTGCAAAATTTGATTTGCAAATATCCAAATGGGCTCTACATCTTACACCCAACTCAGAGGCCCACTTTGCAGCATTTGGCCCAATTGGCTCACTATCTCTCAATACCTTAAGCAAGAATGGCTTCTTACCTTCTAATTTTATTTCTTTTGCATTCCTCTTTGTAAATATGTACAAATCTGACTCAATCTTTGTCTTTTGACAAAAGGAGACACGTCTTCTATTAAACCACTACTAATATTTCTAGTTGATCCACTAGTTCCATCAAAAGTTGTAGATGCAATAGGTTCACTCTATGGCACACCAAATGCAAGCAATCTCTCTTCATGACTTTCATTAATCGGAACTTCATGCTCCTTGGCCACATCAAGTGTGGCATGAGTAGGTGGATTAATTCCATTGCACTCATGTTTTTCAATAATGTCTCTTAGAATTTGTGCTAAGAGATCATTATGATGTTGCACATCACCATGTGCTATAGCAGGCTACAATCACCACGTGCTATATCAGGTTGCACATCACCATGTATTATATCAAGTTGCACATCAACATGTGCTATATCAGGTTGCACATCATCACAACTATTCTTTTCACCAACTACATTTGTTGAATCACAAATACGTTGGCTTCTACGAGTTGGAAGTGTTGACACCATAAATTGATGAGGTAATAGAGTCTTATGGGAAACTCAATTTAAGATGAACTTTTTGTGCTAAACTGAGTAACCTCCAGATTTTTAGAGAAGCTGACTTCTTCTATAATGGGGTTTCGAAAGGGAAAAGGAAGCATATATAATAAAATAAAGTCTAACCTAAGGTGATGCGCCAAGATTTAATGATGGGCACGATAAATCATAGATTTAAGGGCATGAATGGTGTTAGAGTGTTCCAAAACATCAGAGACTTAAAATTATAGCATAGAAATTTCATTCATTGACATAAAATAACATTGCATACATTCCTACTACCAAGAAGAGTCCTTATACATGATCTAGGTAAGAAAAATTGCATCCAGCATATATAAAAGTTCTCAAATGAAGTGTTAAGACAATGAAAAGCACAGTTCATAGTTTGATCAAATAGCATGAAAAACAGAAAGGCGAACAATTGGCACACTCTAAGAGTTTTGGCAATTAAATAAAATAGTAATAAAGGTCTGGCATCTTTTTCTAAAACCAACATATTTCTTTCAAATTCTGGATCCTTTTCTTATCACAGAGAAAAGTATATATAGCATAAAAAACCTCCCACCGCCTCAGAGAGCAGTAGTAGAAAAGATCTCACAATCCCTGACAATGATGCCTAAATCAGAATATTCCCAAGGTCGTTACAATAGGATCAATACGAAACAAGGCATTTAGTCATCCCAAGCATAGGTACATCCTTTGCAATGATGGCAGTGGTCCTGGTTAGACAAGTGTCACCCTCTTGAGCGAATGATGATGACACGCAGTAGCCAATAGCCTCATTCGGTTCATGCAATCTCCTGCCTTTATATGAAATCCACTGGTTAGGCACATGGCAGCCTTTTGTTGCCTGCATGAACCCTTTCTCCCTTCGCTGCAAGGGTTTGCATTGAGTCTACATGTGTCAAATGACCGGAGCCTTCACCAACAATGGAGGGAACAATTGTTAGCTAGGCGCAACAGAGATACGTGGCAACATTTTGCTACCCGCGGTTGCTAATTCATTTCCGCACTGAAGGATTTGCGAACATTCAACACGTAGCAAGTGAATACAACAGTCAGCAACTGTGGGGCCCACCAGCACCTTTTAGGAACAAAGGCTTCATAGCAGTATTTCACAGTTCAATGAGGTGTCAAAGAAACAAGAACCAAAAATATCCCGTAGTCGCAACACGTGGAGGTACAATGGAGTTTCTCGGGATCTAAAGGGAATGTCGATACTCGAAGTTGCGAAGAGTAGACACGTGGAGCGGTAGATCAAAACCTTGATAAAAGGCTAAGCAGACTTGGTGATGTACAAGCTGGTGTATAGAAAAGTAAACCCGAAGAGAGCTGGTTAAATATTTATTAACAACTTTTGGCGACTATCAGGGGTGTTTCGACTAAGGAACAAAGAACCCAAAATTTCTTTAGTTCTGCATACCAGAGTGCCATTTCATTAGGCTAATGGAGTCAAAGATTGGAAAGAGCCACCTGCAAAGGTGACCATTCATCCTCAAACGGCTTCACTATGTTGCGTAAATTCTCCTGTGCTCCACTTAGATCAATAGTTTCTTTGTGAGGCAGTACATTAGGTAAACTGACCCTTGCTTGTATATGAAATATATGAAATAGTAGCTGTGAGAGCGGATGAATGACTCCCTCAATGTTGGTCATCGTGGGAGGATGGTTGAACTCCCTAAAATCCTCCAGGTCATTTTCCTTCTCTTCTATCTTTTTTGCAATCTGTTCAGTCGTGGCAATAGAGCCATCCTCAAGGAACGGGGATGACAATCCCATTTTGCTTAACTCCTTCCTTGTATGTTATCCAGTGTCTTATTCAAAATAGCCACGGATGCCTTAGTGCATTGGAAGGTAGAGTGGCAATGAATGAATTTGTTTGTCATTTAAGCAGTAGCATCCCAATCCTCAATACCTGCTTCGACCAGGCTCTCATCAGAGACCGAGTATAGCTTAATGAGCAGATTTTTGGCTTCAGGAACCCTTTCCAAGATGAACCGTGGGAATTTCTCAACCGTATCATGGGCCTCCAGTCTTAGCCTTGATGCCTTGGCGATGAATCAGAGGGTAGGCTGCAATGTTAAGCAAAAGACTTTAATCCTTTCCTAGTGGAAAATGTACAATTCATTAATCAGCAGAATAATGTCTGGCTGTGTAGAGGGAGGCAGGAGTGAGCTTTAAGAGAAGCAATCTCTGCATCTCTTGAAATAATGGCCTCAGCCAATTCTTCCTTTTTCTTTTTCTCAGATGCTAGTTGTTCCATAGAGCTGCTCATTTGTTTATTCCAATTCTTCTCGGCTAAGGAGTGATTTTCTAAATGCTCATCTAGAGAAGTTTTTGTCTCTAATAGCTCTTCCTCTATTTGAGCTTTTAGGCCTTTAAATTCAGCCCCTTTCTCTTGTATTCTTTGTTCATATTGAGTCTGTTGGCATTCCAACTAATTCTTCTGTGCCATCCCCTAACTATACTCAAGGTGGAGACGCTCCAATTCTTCATCTTTCAATTGTAGATTTTGCTCCGCCTCCTGGTTCTTAGTTTGTAGCTCTTTTATTATGCCAGGGTCGGCAACCTAAGTCTTTGCAGTTTCACTTTGAAGTTTGTTCCTCTCATCCTCTATTGCCAACACCCTTTCAGTCATGTAGGAAATATCTGCCTCTAAGAATTTCTTTCCTCTCCAAAAAACTAACCCTTTCTCTTATTGCTTTAAGCTGTTCATCTTTCTTCTTTAGCTGGCGACTAGTTTTAAGGAAGTTGGAAGTGACTACCTATTGCGTTTCCTCCATGATTTCAACTTTATCTTGCGGTCACGCTACCTTCATGTTGAGTCCCACAACATATATCTCATAGTATTTTCATTGCATTTCTCCCTGAGGCTTGCTTACCCGTGGGTACAGGGTTGCAAACTTTAATTCTTGTCGGGCCTCATCATAAAGAGCCTGTACCTTTGGCTCAGTAGAAATACTATCATCTTTTTCCCTGCGCTTTCTCATTCTATTTGTGTGTGCCTCTTTTCTGCAATCTATCAGTGCTAAGAATTTGGATGGTGAGGAAACTAGTCCACCTGCGAAAGGAGCACCAAAAGGTAGGGCATAAGGATAGGTAACCTTCATAGGTGCGGGCATTTGTTTCTTCTGAAGAGTGACAGTTTGTGGGGAGAAGTGGGGCACATTCCATAGTTTGGTTTGAGAATCAACAGCAGGGCTAGTCATTTGTAATGACTGAATTGGAGAATCAGCCATAAGGCTCATTGGCTAGGATGGTGGAGGAGTTGTCAATGGGGTGTCAACCTGTTGCAATGGAAGAGGGTCTGTAATTATAATGGAAAAAGAAGGGGTACTCATAGGAGGAATTTTTCTGAAAGTGAGGCGAGGAAGGTCTAAGTGACAATGGCAGGTGTAAGGATCTGTAGAGGAGTAAAGACGAGCAGAACGGTTTGTGAAAACTAGGCGAAGCCTACTGAATATGTCGAACTAAAAGCAGAAGGCAGAGGGCCAGTACCTATGGTAGGGATCACTAGTGAAGCAGGGGAAGATACCAAGGAATGAGATGCAAGATAAGGAGTGAATTTTACCTGTTGACTGGTTATTAGTGGCTCCAAAAATGTCAGCGATTCCCCCTCAACCTTCGGTTTTTGGCTAGCTGCGAGTACTCTTCCTCTGGCGGGTTCTTGCGAACCCACTCTGATAATACTCTCTATGCATTGTTGTTTTGTAGGTGGAGTAACTCTAGCTTTAGTAGTCATCTTCATTTGTTGTAGTGATAACCTGGATGGTTTAGCAGCTCAAGTGAGTGTATGCAAGCCCCTTGATATATTAAAATGCACATTTGTGGCCACATAGGAGGGTTGTCCGAGGCCTTTTTCTCTCGGCACAGACGAGGCCGATGTCGCTGCTTCCTCCTCCTGCTCCTCGGATCCTTCCTCTGAGTCTTCGCTCCTATTAATACTAGAGCTCGGACTGGGGTGGCCCTCCTTCCACCATTTTTCAAATTCCTGGTTATCCTTCAGTTTGTTGTAAGGAGCATCCAATTGTCCAATTTCTTGGTGATACTTCCACAAAACTGTTATTTTTTCCTCACTCCATTCCTCATCTTTCTTCAACCTATTGTACATGTCGCGCTCCATGAGGACATTATCCTAGGCCACCACTAGAGTAAAGTAGAACTTGTTCCATGGACCTCTAGTGTCTTGTGTAGGGATACACACCAATTCAACAAAATTTTCATCTTTGTCCGCCCGTAGGTTACGCCGCTTCTCCCAGTATGGTCGGGGAACATGGGTAACTCTCATGTGTGGCTCCGGAAAGTCATCGAAAGGGTTGTATTCTTACTTATCATTTACCAATACCAACCCTAGATAGGCCAACTTGTCCTCTAACAACTGGTCCGATTGTTTATTTATCAGAGTTACCGACTTGAAATTCTTCAGACAAGAGAAGAATCCCTTCTTCTTGACCTTTTTACTGCTATAGAAGGTAAAATCAATGATACATACCTATCAAAACATTTCCAGTGCGAGCACTCTATCTGTGACATAGGCTGGAAGCAAGAAAGGTTTACCAATAAAGTCCCACATCCAGAGGATCGTAAAATCTTTACCTAAGAATCAGTCACAAGTAGGGGTGAAACTCTACATAAATTTGGTTTGCTCCTTATCGAGCCGGATTATATCACCTTTTCTGATTAAATAGTGCAAGACCAGAGCTATGAAATAGTCTGAAAATGCATAATAATCATATGATGCAGAAAGTAAAGGCGTCCACATGGACACTGGCTTCCTTTTAATTTTTCTCATCAAAAATTGATAACGAAACAAATCGAGCAAAGAAATCTAGGTTCTGATGCAGAAACATGTGGACCAGGAAAGAAAGAAACCTAAATTTTTTCTCCGCTTGGTAATTCTCAATTTTCCATATCATCTCTTCTACCATAAACTCAGCAAAATCATACCAGAAGAGATCATGCTGCTTTTGAAATTGGAATGCCAGTCCCAGTTGAAAGGTCTCCACCTTCTCATCAAAGTCTCGGCCGCACACAAAGGCTAGCATGGACATGGCATCTTGGAGATCATCGCGTAACGCACCGTGCGATAATCAAATACTTGGTAGTTTAGTGGCTGGGATGCCTTTCCTACTAGTCTCCTCCAACAAGAACTCTGAGTTATTTTTCATCCTCTTCCATATTTTCTCTCCTTTCCTAGGGCGAAAGGGCTCAATATTCTCTCCTCTTACTTGGATCTGGGATGCATAACATGTGTAAGATGGCCTATGGAGTGATGTGCACCCTTAAGCTGCAACCTTCAATGTAGTGGGTATCAGGATTATAATGCTAGATAGCAGCATCAACTACCTCCGAGCAATAGTGCAATAGTGGGACTATGTATTAAGGGAGACCACTGTACCAAACTCTCTTTACCGCAGATTGGTCTATCTTTGGTGCCGTCAACCTTGTATAGGCTACCTCCCTGAGGGAATTAGGGTTTTTCGTGAGTCATGGATGGTAGATATTATCCCATTTCTCTTCAACCCTTTTCTGGTTTCTGCAATTATTGGGCCTATTAAGTTCTTCTGTATAGGCCCTCTTTAGCCTGCCGGGTATACCAAGCGTAGCATATGCCACATCCTCATAGACATATACCTCCTTTAAAGAACATATGGCTATAAACAGCTCCTAGCTAATTTCTTCTTGCATTGGCTAAGATGAAGTCTGACATTTTTCTTTCTCTAAAGATCTCTGCAAGTTCCTGGCTCTGCAAAAAAAATTTTGGCTCTAGATACAGAGAAGAAGAACAATTCTGCACTTTTCTCTTTTGGCATTTGTGAAAAGACCTAGAAATATTAAGCCTTCTCATGCAATATTTAGCAATCTTTCCTCAAGGTGGTAGGCGAAAGCATGCCTTTTGCACTTAATTTGGCATGTACCGTTAATTTTGCAATTCATGCAAAATGAACTGCTTGCCATTTTGAGGTGGCTGGAGTTCATTATTGCATTTGGAAATAGTGTGATACATTGTGATCCCCTTGGAACTTGAGTCAGCAACTTGCTTTCTAACCTTACGTTAGCATGTGCTAGTAATTAATATCATGGTTGGAATGATTACGCCAAAGCAAATGATCACAGCCTGAAAAGATATGAATATCGCCTTGGGTTATGGGAACACTTGTGAGATGACACAATAGCCTATGGCCATGCGTTTTACTGTTAATGAGCGCCACCTTTTTAAAGCTAATTAATTAGCTCCTATTAATCTAGCACACATTTAGCCGTACTCTCGCAGATACAACTAGCCCATAAATGTGAGAAAACACAGGCACACATTTCAAGCTAGTAACTAGCTTATTATCACATTTTCTTGAAACGGATTAGCATGCGTCTTGCCACTTTTTCTATAAATAGGCCAGTAAGTAGTGAAGAAAACATACTTAGCATTCGAGTAGTGATAGGTCAGTAGCAGAGTTTTAAGCAAGCCTTCTCATAGGTTAGGTGATAGATAAATTTAGACATAGCTCAAAAGCATAGGAATAGTGTTAGAACTATGGACATTCCAATTAGTTTAACCTCATATAAGTCACAGACAACATTCCTAGGGGAGGTTTCTACTTGGAGGCTAAAATGGATGACCAAGAATAAGCATTCTTTGGTCCTAATAGCTATAAAGTGGGTTCTAGGAAAAGACTGCATAGAGTATGAGGACAAGTATCGAGTGAACACCGACATATGCTTCCACTTCGTAGCGTCCATACTAGACATCAATGTCCCCCAATTGCTTATCCTAAAACTTGTTAAAGAAATATTCCCCAAAAAGTACCTGAGTGGTCTCGATGAGGTTGTTGCTCATGCTGCCTATGGAGTAGGTCTTCCATCAGCTAGTGACCTACGTCACTTTAACAAGGAAGAAGCTGTTGTCATTTGGCTACCATTTCTCAGCAGATTTCGCCTATAGACTCGCGATGAGCACTAGCAGAGGGTTACTTAGGCCTTACATTTCCTATTCCGCAGCTACAACGTAATACCCTTCTATGACGTAGATTGGTATACTGATTTCAGGAACTTGGTATTCCCCCCACCAATGGCAGTTATGTCAAATGTATGGACGAGGAAGAGGTGGACGCTGTTGTTAATGTGTCAATTGTCACCAGCCATGCCTTTAGATGAAAACCCCCTACCTACTCAACAAATGTCTCCCTGTTCACTCAATTTCTTGTTGCTGCTTAGAATACCTGCCTTATAGCTTGTATATAAGCCTGGAAAAAGGCCACCATATATATATAGCTCGGATAATTGTAAATTTTTGGATTATGGCTTCCCAACCACTTTTGCAATGTAAAGAATATATATGAATAGATATATATCTTTTTAAAAGAAAATCCATGTTCTCTTCTTCATTCTATATTTCAGTTTTATGGGCTCACAACTTTCATTTTGCTATTTCTCCACACATGGGTGTGTTCTGTGTAAAGAAATTTTGGTATTCCACTCGCCAATAATAATGGGTTAATTTCGCTGAAGCACAAACTAATTTCAAAAAAGACCGGCCAAAGAAATGGAAAAAGATAAAAGCACTATTCACACATGTACAAAAATAGAGCTCAACGCCTAATGAAACAGCTTAAGATGAATCTCATTGACCAGGATTCCTAGGGGTTTATATTCCATATTTTTCAACTCAAAAGCATTATGTTCTTTGCATCGAATGATTTTAAAGGGGCCCTCCCATAGGCTATCAAATTTACCATGTCGACCTAGCTTAGTAGCCCTTTTATCATACTTTAGCACTAAGTCTACATTTTAGACCTTGGTCAGAAGCTTTCTTGTCAAACCATCGCTTGACCACTTGTTGACGATTTGTCATGGCTATTAGGGAATTTTCCCTTTCTTCCTGTACTTCTAATAGTTTGGCAAGCCAAATCTCCATGGCATCATTTTGTTCTATCTCGAGAGATTTCAACAATTTCAGTACTGGAATCTCCATGGATATAGGTAGCAGTGCCTCTTTCCCATATACCAACTCATAAGGCGAAGTCTTAAGGACTTGCTTAGGAGTTATGCGGTTTTCCCAAAGCACTGCTCAAAGGTTTTTATGCCATTCCCTTTGGTGTTCCAAACCAATCCTTTTAAGGAGTCGAACTAGGCTCTTGTTTGTTGACTCCGCTAGGCCATTTCTCTATGGGTAATAGTTTGATGATGTCTTGAGGAATATGCCATTCTTAATGCAAAGTGACATACCTTTGCACCTAAGAAATCTTTGGTATTATCCAAAATGATAGTTTTTGAAGGGCCGAACCTTGTCACCAGATCCCCGAGGAAATCTACAATCTCTATTTTTGTTGCGATTTTAAGGGGAACAACCTCTATCCACCTTGTGAAGTAATCCATGGCAGTCAGAATCCATTTGTGTCTGGCGCTAGAAACTGGGTTGATCATTCCGATGAAGTCCAAGCCCCATTGTGCAAACAGTTCGTCCACCACTATGGGTTTGAGGGGCATAGTGGAATCCTTCCTTCTGTCAGTAAAGAACTGGGTTTTTTGCAAACCTTCACCAAAGAGTGGGAGTCATTAAAAAGTGTAGGCCAATAATAGCCAGCACACATGATTTTAATGGCGGTGGTCTTAGCAGAGAAATGTCCTCCTGCAGCACTATTTGGAACATGTTGAGGATCCTCTTTGATTGCTCTGAAGTAACGCATCGCAAGAGAATGCCATTGAAATTCTTTTTGAAAAGGACTCCCTTTATTAGTGTATATCCGCAATTTTGCAGCTGGTAATACCTCCTTTCCTCTGTGGCAGGTACCTCCTTGTTTTGTGCCATGTACTCACATAATCCTCTTCCTTTAATAGTTTTAGTAGGCTTGAATTCAATGTCATATTCAAGGATCTTGGTGATCCAATTAGCCCTTTTTTTTGTGATCTCCCCTTCCATGATATATTCATGCACACTAGAATGTGCGACATATATAAGCACCTTGTTGCAGGAAATTAGATGGTGAAACTTTTTAAGTCCCTTCACTATTGCAAAGTCCTGCCTTTTGACGAAATTATTATTCACTTCATATTCCTTTAGGTTTTGGGAGTAGAACGCTACTAGATGTTCTCCTCTTTCTTCATGATCCTTTTGGGTTAGGACAGTAGCGATACTGGACACGCTACTAAATACATACATTATAAAATCCTTGGATTGGTCTAGATTAACCAGCACCAGAGCTATGGAAATAGCTTCCTTGACCTTTTCAAAAGCTTCTTGAGCTTTGATCATCCACTTGAACATTTGATCTTTCTTTAGCATCAGGGTGATCGGCCTAATTATTCCTGCGAAATCAGAAATAAACTTGCTGAAAAAATTTACTTTTCCTAGGAAAGACTGGACGCCTTTCTTATTTACCGGAAGGGGAAGTTCTTTGATAGCCTTTACTCATTCGGGGTCAATTGAAACACCTTCTTTAGACACAACATGCCCCAACAACTTACCCTACGGTACTCCAAATACACATTTCTTTGGGTTTATGGAAACTCTGAATTCATGGCTCTTTTGAAAAACTAATTCTAAATGTTCAAAGTGATCATCCTTAGATTTTGAGAACATAGTAAGATCATCCAAATAAATTAGAATAAAGTTATTGATTAGTTCACTGAATACAATGTCCATCACCCGCTTGAATGTCGCCCCTGCAATGGATAAACCAAAAGGCATTTTAGCATATGAAAATGTTCCCCACTTTGTGGTGAACATAGTCTTGTGTTGATCTTCTTCTTTAACTCAGATCTGATTATAGCCGAAGAAACCATCCAGCAGAGAAAACATTTTTGATCCTGCAACCTTTTGTAGGATTAAATCCATCGAAGGTAGTGGATAGTGGTCCTTTAGGGATGCTCTGTTTAGGTCTCAAAAGTCCACACATAAATGGATATCTCCATTCTTCTTTCAGATTGGGACCAAATTCGATACCCAAGTACTATGCTTGATTGGGAAAACAATGTGCAACTCAATGAGCTTAGTTAGCTCTTGCACCATTAGGGCTTCAATTTTAGGATTGGCTGGCCTCTATTTCTATCAGATTGGTTTTGCACCTTCTGTTAGCTCAATAGTGTGATGAATGATGCCAAGATCGTATACCTGTAGTCTCAATGCCAGGTTTTTGATCATTTCCCTGAGGATTATTTGTTAACACAGCTCTAACTTGACCTATTAGGGACTCAACTTCATTAGACATTTTAAGGTTTGACAAAGCTGAGCGTAGAATACCTTTTTGACCAGGGATGACTAATGAATCCCACATAGACATTGTTACATTTGTCTTTTTCATACTATCAAGAATATTAAAGGGTACATCTAGGTTTACTTTATGAAGTACCTTTATGCCAGCATAATCTACTTGCAAGTGTAGCTAATCTTTAACTGGGAGATGCTGACCTTTTCGCCAAATAGGAGTCACTTGAGATGTAGATGGTTTTGTAGCCACTACTCCTCCTTTATCAGCTGCTTGGTCAAGCTCTAAAGCTCTTTTCTTTTCTCTTGTATTAGCTGCAACTGAAGAGTTGTCCACATTCAATCCACAAAATTCCTCACCTTTCCAGTTAAGTAGAGTAGTGTCATTAATAGGCTGATCTTGGTGTGGTGAAGGTGCATTATTGAGTTCATTGTGTTGTGAACTTGAGGCATTATGTACCATCAGTGCTTGATTAATAAGTCCATTTGAGCAAGTGTCTTGATTGTGGGGCTGGTTGCAAGGGTAACACCACTCATAATCTGCTGCCAAGTTATTTTGAATAGGAACCAAGTCTTTGACTGCACTAACAAGTGCTGGAGCATAGGCCTGAAAAGGCCTTGTGTTCACATTCTGTCTTGGACCCTGATAATTGTCTTGGTAATTTTGTCTATTACCTTGATAGGCTTATTGTTGTCCTGAATTCTGCTGTTGATAGGGCCTACTATATGACTGCTGCTTCTCTAAACTTACAAGCTTGTTACCAAAAGACTACAATAGATTCTTGATCTCCTGTAACTCATTTGGAGAACTTGAAGCCATATTTTCTTGTGTTACAACAGCTGGAATAGATGGAAAAGGTGTAAAAGGAGGTATCTGCAAGGGAATATTTGCATGAATCTCTGGAAATATAGGTATTGGTGGCCTGGGAGCAAGTTTACCAACTTGTATTAAGCTGTTTTCAGCTCTAATGGCTATTTCCAAAGCATCCGGTAGAGAAACCCCTCCCATTGATTGAATCATAACAGCAATATCGTTGTTAAGAGCCCTCAAAAAGTATAAAAATGCATATTTTTGAGGTGGCCTCACAGTTGTAGGGATTCTATCCTAGGTTCTTTGAAATTTGAAATTGAAATCACTCATTTGCTCTTGTGGAGCCCTCTTAATTGTAGTTAGTTGTTCTAATAAAGACAAGTTATCAAACCTATCTTGGAATTGTTTATGCAACTTGTCTCCAAATTCATCCCAAGTTGCAATTGAACCAACTGCTAAGCTCCTATACCATTGCACTGCTCTTCCTTTTAGTGAAGTAGCTAATAATCTCATAGAAACATCCTCTTGGGTTATGTGATGGACTCCGCATAATGAAGCCACATTTCACATGTGTTCTATCGAGGTAGTTTGACCTTCTCCCATGAAAGTTGGCAGGCTCTTCAAGGCTGTCATTGGAATGTCATTGTGTTGTGCCAAATTCAAGGGGCTCCCTCCATTAAAAGCAACAAAGGGTTGATTCTTTGGAGTGGCCATTGGAGGTGGCTAAGGTGGATTTACCGACACCCTAAAATGAGATCCCACATATGGAGGAGTAGACTGAGTTCTTCTAGAATAGATAATTGATGTTCCTCACCTTTTTGTTGCTCTACCTCATCTTCTTAGTGGTGACAGCTACAAATATTTGAAAGGAACTAAGTTGCTCGTCATCTGAACTCTTCTCATAAACTGTAAAAGGCGTTGATTTCTGGAGTTCTTCCTTTTTATGGAGTCGCCAAGTATGCCAAATGACTTCTATAAGGTATGGGACTCGCTAGTTGCATACTAAACCAACAGTTCAATTTAATTTTTGGAGTCCCACCGGGCATGCCAGAAACTGTTGTCATGTAGAAATGCACTCTATGCACAGTGATGGAAACTGAGCTTTCTGGTGAAACATGGGATCATTTCAAGGCTATGGGTCACCTAAAGTTGAAATGAACCTCTGGAGAAGGCCGACTTCCTTTGTGTTACCACCTAAACTACTAATCTTTGTGAGGTAAAGGGAGAAAGAATAAGTAAATTAGAAATTAATCCTATGGTGATACACCAAATTTGTTCGAGAGACATATAACATAGTTTAGACACACAATTTCAGTCAATGACAAAATTATTGTCTTACACAAGTCAATCACATACGTTTTCTGCATAAATATTTCATGAAAAGGTTCGTATGGCTACACCCATAGAAGGAAGAAACAACTTCACAACTAGAGAATACTGCACTATAACACATCTCACAACCTGCAAAAATACATATTGCTCTACAGAAAGGTGCTGAAATAAGACATAACCACAAGGAATCATATAGTTTCACAAGTAGTTTCATCAATTATACAAATGCACACTATTTAATAGAGAGATTGAAAAGGTAAAGTACTTACACTCATTGATTCAAATGGTGAACATTGATATATATGTTTGTCATGAGGTACAAAACATAGCCTCTCTTCATGCAAAGAACTCTACAAGTTACAGAAGCAAGAAAAGCACCAAGTCCGAACTATCTACCAAAAAGGAAAAAAATTCCCTATATACAAAAGAGTGACAGCCCCTTAGGGCTTACAAAAATATCTCCAAGAATAGATCTTTCCTTAGATCTTTCAATTGAATTTAATGTTGCACCCTGCGTGTCCATGTCGGTGAAGAGTCATTCCCCAGAGAAGCCTTCTTCAGATCTTTCTGCAACCACCGCATTTACTTCCTGGTATCATGTCCACCTTGAACCTCTTTAGTCGAGTGCTTTGAATGCCCCTAAGCTCATAAAAGACACACGTTGCTTTCATTCCATTGGCGTTCTTCATCCTGGTGAGACTGCCACGGCTTGCTTTTAGATTTCCCTAATTGGTCGGGTGTACTCCACGTGGATTCTTTGGGTAGTAAAAAGCTCGTTCCATCAAAATTGCATCTCGGTGAGACACTAGAAGTGTCTCACCGATGCGATTATGCCCCTCTGAAGCTATCGACATAACATGACACTATCGATGAGAGCTCTTATCGAGCTTGCAAAGTCATACCGATATCACTGAAGTCGTCGGCAAGACACAATTTTGTCACTAAGATATCATGACGAAAGCACTTGCTTTGGCAAGGGTTTATTTCAGTCGGCATGACCTTTCTTTATTGCCCAGACCTCACACTGAGGTCCTCTCCTTCTGCCGAGCTGTTCACTTGTCAACAAGACATCACAGAGTCAGGAAGACCTTTCTCCGACTTCGAATGTTATACCGATGGTGCTCTTTATCGGCGAGACCCTACCAAGTCACTAAGACCTTATTGTGAAACCACCATCCTTCGTTGAGACATCTTATAGAATTCCTTTTCCTTTGGTGAACTCCTCATTTCGGGAAGACTCTTGGCGAGACCCAATGTTGTTGGCGAGACATTGGCCTATCGGCCAGACCTCTCACTGGGCTCCTTATCTTTTAGCGATGAGCTACTTTCTCTTCAGTTGGGGAGACATTGCCATCTTAGTGAGACCTTAGGGTAAAAACACAACGCTATACCGAAGTCAATCCACTTTAGCAAGACTTCAAGAAGTCGCTAGGACCTCATGGCGAAAGCCTCAATCTCTTGGCGAGCTCCTTTCCTTATGTTAGCGAGACACTGGATGATGTCACTCTGAGACATTTCATTCCATTAAGCTCTAGAATTCCGTCAGTGTGACTCCCATCGATCGGGGAGACATTTCCTCAAAAATATGACCATTCACCGTGCCCCTGTCTTATCGCCGAAACTTTGGCCTGTCGGCCAGACTCTTTGCTAAACACACTATAGTCTCCCCGAACTCATATCTTTTGGCCAGAGTTTAAACCATCGATGAGACTCATGTCAAAGGCAACAAGTTACGTCAATATCACTTCCTCCTAGCGAGATCTTCACTATCGGGGAGACTTCGCCTGGTTGGTAGGATTTACCCTGAAGTCACCAAGTTATGCCGAAAACAAGACCTTTGGCGTCACTGTCTTTATCGGCCAAACCCTTGGTGAAATCATCCTATTTTGGCAAACGCCTCAATTTTCAGTGAGACAAAAAGATCTCACCAAGACCTTTCTCCGAAGGAGATCCTCATGCTGATGGGGAAATTCTTAGTCGTCGGGGCAATGATTTTTTCTTACCGATAGGTACCTGCATATGAATTCCACTCGTCGTGACATTCATAGGGTCTTGTCGATAGGCAACACAAAAGCGTATTTAACCAAAATGCATTCTGGGTCGGGGAGACCTTGATAATATTATGCCGATGTCAAACTTTCTCTGAGGTTGACCTTTCAACTGAACTTCTTCAAAACTGGTGGGGCGGGGTCAAGACAAAACCGGAACTGAAACCGAAACCAAAATCGGACCTGAAACTTGCCTGAAGTTTCAAGTTCAGATTTTGTTCCAATCCCGCTCCCAACAAAACACGAGGGATGAAGGAAGAAAAAGGAAAACATAAGGGGAAACCAAGGAGGAGATATCCCTCGAGCACAGGCCACGAAGAAAAGAGAAGAACAAGTGGGACCAGGGTCAGAACTGGAACGGAAGCAAGAACCGAAACTTTGGAAAAGTTCCAAGTTTAGGTTTCGACCCAGGCCCGAACCCGGGCCTGCCAAAAGAAAGAAAACACACAAAACAAGAGACAAGGCGCGATCAGAACGAAAATTGATCCCCGGCAAAACATAGTGGGGGCGGGGGTGGAAACAAACCCGAAACTAAAACTTTCATCAAGTTTCAAGTTCAGATTTCGTCTCGAACCCACCTCCAACAAAGGCAAGGAAGAGAGGAAAAAGGACAAGGAAGAAAAGGAAGGGAAAAACTACCCCACGGGCAAAATGCAAGGTCAAAGAAGAGAACGAGACGCACACAAGCACGGAACCAGAACTAGAACCAGAACCAAAATAGAAACTGGAACTTTGGAAAAGTTCCAAGTTCGGGTCCCGACCCGGTTCCGCCCCCAGTAGAACAAGGAAAAGGCAAGAAGAAAGCAAAAAGGAAATGGAAAGATGCAAAAATAATTAAAAAAAGAAAACCCACCCCTAAACTGAAGACCTGCAAGCTGGGCTCAACCCTTTTGGGAGCCACATTAAATCCACATGCCAAATTAAAACATCATTTTCCCCCCGCATCTGCACAAGAAGCAAACAAATTAGAAAAAATGTGATCCTGATGCAAGTGTTCCTCCATTTGGTCTACAAGAACCTCTGTAAACATGGGTTACCCTGCCTAATTGAGCCCATAGGTGAAAAATGGGTAACAATAATTAATTAGAAAAATAATGATTTTCAAAAACCAAGAAGATAAAGACTGCCTGATTTATGAGATTTGAAAAATCAGATAAAAGATGGTCTAAAAAGAAAATATGATAAAATCAAGAATCTACTTGCTTTTTTTTATTTTTGGAAGAAAGCTACCATTTTGAATCAAATCAACTCAAAATATGGATTTTGTGAGACAATAAATAATCTTTTTCAGATTATTTACCAAAATGGACTATCAGTTAAGAATGTGATGACATTTTAAATAATTTCATTTATTTAAGATGAGAGGAATATTAATTTTGACAATTAAATAATTAAACATTAATTATTCAATTTAGAAGATATGATTAATAATTAAATTAATGAATTTATTTAATTGTGAGGATTAGTGACATATTAAATAAATAAATGAAATTCATTTATTTAATAATCAGGAAGAATTAATGAATTAAGGTAATTAAACAAATTAACAAATTTATTTAATTAAAGGAAGACTTTAGACAATTAAACATGTATTGAATAAATAAATAAATTTATTTATTTAATAATCATGAAGAATAAAAGGACATGAATTAATTAAACAATAATGAATTATTTAATTAATAGTCAAATATGGACCAAAGACATCATTAAATGTCATAATTATGCTAAGACGAAAGTGGTAAAAATAGAACTTGCAAGTCTAGGTCATTTTTATGTGTCTACATTTTGCCCCTCTTTGTCATAATGTAGCATGTCGCATTGTGACAAAGAATATAAATCAGAAACATCCCTAATGAAGGTGTAGAGTATCAATGCCCCCTCAGAAAATTTTTCAAATATTGGGTCGGTAGCCAAGAATTTGGAAAGGGTCCCGATAAGTCAATTTAATCAGCAGAAAAATAATGGCGCAGTTAGTTGTGGATTCTGACATGTTTAAAGCAGCCAACGAGGTGGTCAAAGTTGGTCAAATGAGCTTCCAGTAATAACCTAGTTGAAAAATGGCATTTTGACTTTATAAATAGGTTGACAAAGGGGTAAAAGTCAATTCATTTTCACTTTTTACTTTGCAAATTTTGAGAGCTCTGAGCAAAAAGGGTAGCAACGAGGATGGTGATTCCAATGATAGAGCATCGCGGCGAGATCGTGATGACTTTCAGGCAGCCAGAGGGCTCAAAGCCGGTGGTATGTACCCCTATCCTTTGTAATTTTTTTGTTTTGCGTGCCAAAATGAGGTTTCTAGGGGGAACAACGAATGCGTTGCGAAGCATATGCGTGCGCGTAAGCCGCATTCGCCTTCGCGTTCAACGCATTTGATGCATCACAACACAAGTGCAATGGTAAATTAAGGCAGACTGGCATTATGTACACATTCACCTTTTTGAGCTGCATTTGATATTTAGAAGGTCGCAATTGTTATGTTGAGATGCAATCGTTTCTTTGAGCGATGCATTTGAATGCAGCGCTGCATGTGTCAGATAATGTGCCACAAATAACCTGATGTGATGCATTTGATTGTTAGAATGATGCAATTGACATGTCGAGATGCATTTGATGTACGAAAGGACGCAAATGTTGTTCCGCAACGCATTTAAATTTTGCCTTGACTAGGGCTGATTTTGATACTTTTCCAATTTGGAATGCTTTTGATGACATTGACAGTTGCCTAGAAGGTACTAACGCATTGTTTGACTTTGTGTAGAGACAACTTACCCTGATTTATACGTGAGAGATCAGACCGATGACATTTTGGTTTGCAGATCAGCTGAGCCAGCGGGAGCGGCGACAATTGATATCATTGAGATTGTTCTATGTTGCCTATATGCCCGCTATTTGAGCAAATAGGGGACTGCTGACTGTGTTATGCAAGCATTGGCATTCAGAGACATGTTCTTTCCACCTGCCGACTAGAGAGGCAACCATTACTTTGGAGGATGTCTATTGTATTTTACGAGTGCCGATCTGAGGAGAGCAGATCATCTACAACCCTCGCCATGGTGAGTAGACTTCCAGGGTGTATTATCATGATGAGGGCATTGGACTCGATATCCAGGACTACGAGATCCGATGGGAGTTCATGGCAGAGCACTATGTTCATTTTGATGGTTTCCTATCGACTCTTATTGGTGGTATTTTGATTCCTGACCTTCAGGGACATAGGTTCCCTATTGGCTAGGGAGACATCTTGGTTGGGATGAGACAAGACAAGACAGTGTATGCCTGGGGCCCTTGTCTATTAGGTACACTCTATCATCAGTTGCACGAGGTTTCTTACAAGAGGACGGAGAGTATCTCGTGTGGTACCACATTGATGATGATTTGGGCCTGGGAGCATATTGCTATATTTCGACCACCTATTCAGAGACCACAGTTGACGAAGGGGATTCCCTATGCCTACTACTATGCGGGTGCCCTACAACAGACACAGATGTGTGAGACAGGTTAGTGGCGGCATCGGATTGACACGATGGTGTCTTTTATCTAGAGGCCATATAGAGATTGTCAATAGTGGGATGATGAGGTGGACCATCTCAGCCTGTGTAGACAGTATCGGTACTTGATTGGCATGATAGTACAGAGCTCACTGATTATAGAGATGTATCTTCCACAACGTGTTTTCAAATAGTTCAAAGAGCAGCAGTGTGTACCTATGGGGACAGTTGAGTATATGTGCTCTTCCAGAGAGTATGCTTGGGGGCTGGCCATTCCAATAGCATTTACAGAGTAGCAGATTGATGGGCTAGGATCCTAGCCATGGGGATGGAGAGGTGGAGTTGCAGATCCTGGGACCACTGCAAATTATGACCTATGGTGGCAGACACATAGACCAGTGCCATTGATAGATCCCGATGGGCCAGCACTTGTGGACAGACGGTCAGTGATACCTCATGTGTCAAGAGTCAGGTGGGGAGGCAGAGGTTGTGATAGGGGCAGAGGCCAGGGGAGGGATGGAGGTAGGGATGGAGGCAGGGTCAGAGGCCAGGGTGGAGATGACAAAGCCCGAGGTGGAGATGGAGGTCGGGGTGGGGATGATGGGGGAGATGGGGATGATGGAGGAGATGGCCAAAGATGACAGAGAGATGGTTAGAGATAGGATAGGAGGGTGCACCCACGTATGGCAAGGGTGGCACTAGATGCCATCCCAGAGGTAGTCGAGGAGGGAGAGAGAGGAGGAGCAACAACCACAATAGAAGGGAGAGGAGGAGATATAGGAGGAGGATGTGGTGGAGGAGGAGAGGCCGAGGCAAGAGGATTTGGCAGAGGAGGAGAGTCCGAGGCAGGAGGATGTGGTGGGGGAGGAGAGCCGAGAGGAGGAGCAGCCAAGAGGAGGAGCAGCCGAGGCAAGAGGAGGAGGCTAGGCCAAGGGAGGATGTGGACATAGATGTGGAAAAGGATGATGATGGTGAGGATGATGCCATAGACGAGGCTGAGAGACTTCTCAGATGGAGGATGGTGGAGGGAGATGAGGAGATACCCTCTAGCTCAGCATTGCCCCATGATGCCATGACAGACCAAAGGGTGGCAGACCTTCAAAGGAGATTGGATGAGAGTGTTGCATAGGTCCAAGCACTACAATCAGAGCTAGAGGTGGCTTGGATAAAGCAGGATCAGGTAGTGATCCGTTAGCAGGACTCTACTCAATGGTGCATAGATTTTGTAGCATTATGCACAGGGCCATCTGGGGATATTGCTTGGGAGTTGGCCAGGGTGAGCACGAGGTTAGGCCAGTATAGGACCCTATATGAGTAGGCAGTTCCACCTGAGTGACGGGATCCTACATTGTCACGGTCACAGACGAGGACAGGTAGTGGACACAGATCAGGGAGTGCTAGTGGCAGCCGGAGTCACACTAGTGTAGGAGGATCCACCTCCTCAGGGCACACATCAGGGCATAGGTCACACCACTCATGCAGGCACACCTTGAGTCACCATTCGAGCCACAGTCATGGGTCGACCAGTTCAGGGTAGAGATCAGTACAGAGGCAACTACCAGTGGCAGATCCATCAGCATCACAAAGTCATGGTATAGTGACATCACAGGTGTCTATGACCGTAGAGATTATGCCATCATTTTCAGTTCCATTGGTTGTGCAGACAAAGGCTGCCACAAGTCCACCCATCATTTCGGTGCCAGTCACAGAGCTCCAACCACCACACTCTTTGCCATGAGGGGATAAGGAGAGTCTACCCTAGGGGCATGTTCGTCGTATTTGTTTCCATGTTATGACACATTATGTATATATTATTGAGCCTACGAGCTCCATTTTTGGGATATCTCTTGACTTTATCCTGTGACATTGTACATTTTTTAGATGATATTATATGATGATGCAGTTTTGATGTGGCCTACATTTGTGTTATGTGATGTTCTTTGATTCATGCATTATGATATATGGGATGTGATGTATCATGTATCATGTATGTCCTATGATGCTTACTTATGATTATGATGCCATGATGATGTAATGCTTATTTATATGTTATGTTGATTTTCATGATGATGATGATAATGATATGCATAATATACTTATTAAATGGATGCAATGTTTATGATTATGTTAATGCAATATGCAATGAAATGTATATGATTTAATGCTATGGATGATGTATGTATGCACTTAATGCCATGTTTATATGATCATGTATGCACTTATGTTTTTTGTATGTCACAAGATATCATCGTGAGATGGATGAGAGAAGATGACCAGACTGACAAGAGAAGATGACCAAACCGATGAGAGAAAATGACCAAACCAAAGAAGAAGATGCATGTTAGTTCCTAGACCAAATCCTTCAAAACTTTACCATAGGAATTTAATATTTATTGCTCTTCATCATCATTGGGCAAACTATTGTGATGGCCAACAAACACCATGATATGACATAGATCAAGGTGTGCAAGGTTGTACCATCACATAAGACAAGCAATCACAGACAAGGATGCTCATGACTCAAATTAGAGTGTGATTGCCCCAGTCTTTTTGTCATAGCCAACCACAAGCAGAAAAAGACAAGCAGGACAAATCATGAAATGCCATTACTTCTCTAAATCTTGTTTCCAGGACATCCTTGAGAAACTAGCAACATGATTGTCAAAATACAAAATAGAGCCCTTATCATACGTCGTTGTTTTTCTAAATCCCAAAATCAAGATCTCGCTGAGAAACTAGTAATCATGCGTGTCAAAAGTCAAGACAAACATCATGATATGTCGCTGCTTCTCTAAATCCTATTGTTGGGATCTCACTGAAAAACTAGTAACATGATAAAAATCCAAAAGACAAGATAAGATAATCATGATACATTGTTGCTTTTCTAAACCCTATTGGCAGGATCTCACTGAAAAGCTAGTAACATGATGAAATCCAAAAGACAAGATGATACGTCACTGCTTTTCTAAATCCTACTATCAAGATCTCGCTGAAAAGCTAGTACCATGATGAAAGCCAAAAGACAAGATAAGACAATCATGTTACGTCGTTGCTTTTCTAAACCCTATTGGCAAGATCTCATTGAAAATCTAGTACCATGATGAAAGCCAAAATACAAGTGCCAAGTGTTTTCCAAGTGCATCTGGATACCCATTGTTTTGATGTGAAGATGTCAGGTTTTTATGATGATGAAATGTCGAGGTGCCAAATTTTTGACGATGCCAAGATGATGAAATGTCAAAGATTGCCAAATTTAGGAAGGACACATCCTGAATAATGTTGATGTCAAGAGGATTGATCCTTAAAATTCAAAAGGATCCCTCAAAAATATCAGATGACAAATGACGATGCCTAGGAAGGACACATCCTAAGGCATAAATGATAGGGATTGTTCTTCAGAAAGACACATCTGGAAGAACTTTGATGTCGACAAGAGTGATCCTTAAATGTCAAGAGGATCCCTTAAAATTGTCAGATGACAATGACGATGCCTAGGAAGGACACATCCTAAGGCATAAATGATAGGGATTGTTCTTCAGAAGAACACATCTGAAAGAACTTTGATGTCGAGAAGAGTGATCCTTAAATGTCAAGAAGATCCCTTAAAAATGTCGGATGACAATGACGATGCCTAGAAAGGACACATCCTGAGGCATGAATGATAGGAGTTATCTTTCAGAAGGACACATCTGAAAGTGAACCAAGAGTTGACAATTTGACTAGTTATAAGGTTTTGACTTGTTTTGACTGAGTCTGACTTGTGTTGACCATATGTCCATTTGTTTGTCATGCTAATGTGATTGTCTGATTTGAATAAATGATTGTCATACTTTGTTTTAGGAGTTTTCCTGTTTGGCAAATGATTTGTCTTGACTTGAAGATTTTTTACGTGTGTCAGTGTAATGCCATGAACCCTAATGGACTGACCTAGTGCGGCCTCAGGGGCTCATCAACAGATGGCCTTGCCTATGTCATGCACTCAGAGACCTCGTAGTTCGACATAACCAATGACTTTATCTTGATGACCAAATATTGCATCATGATTTTATTTTGACAAGCCTACAAGGACTGACCTAATGTCTCGGGGACTCGAAAATGAGTTTTTCCTACATAGCAAATGTGCAAAGACAACATAGTTCAAACAAATGACAAAGACTTGACTAAAATGACAGACATGCAGAAATGTGACTCTATTTTTGGGATTTTATAGACATTTTGACTTTCTTGGGGTTTCTTCAGGACGTTTTCAATTTTTAGGTTTTTCTTCAGGGCATTTTGTGATGTTTTTATCTTTTTTCGGGACTTTTTATGAAGTTTTTGGCCTTTCTTCAAGACATTTTGTAATGTTTTTATCTTTTTTTTAGGGCTTTTTATGATTTTTTTTGGTCTTTCTTTAGGACATTTGCAATTGTTGAAATCATGCATGACATCCACTATTGTTAGATGATAAAAAAAATTTCCCCCAGTCAAGTCTAAGACTTAACTAATTTTAAGGGTCATGAAAGGGATGATGTTGATGTACCAAATGGACAGTCGTCAGGACTTGATGTCAACCATTTATCAACCATGAAAGGAAGGGTATAATGTGGTAGTTCCAAAAAATGTATTTCATCATAGGCCACATCAGAAAAAGTGACAGTAGATGGAAAAGCAATGATTGATTACGCATGGCACCTGTTTGTCAGGTTTTCACCATGGTATTTATCCAAAGCACCTATTTTCCAGGTTTTCACTATTGGGTGAATCATTTTTCATTACTATTTTTGTCATTTTTCAATTTTTTTGGTGTCACCAAGATGCCTGTTTGCCAGGTTTTCATCAAGGTGACAATTTTTTTATTATTTTTTAATTTTTTTTGTATTTTACAGTTTTCAGCTCGATCTCCTAAAGCTATGCATAGAATTTTCAGAGATGTAGACTATTGATAGGCTCTGTCATTTTTTCACCATCTAGAGTCGCCAGCTAATAAGCTCTAGAACCAAAAGAAGATATAATGATGTAAAGACCCAACCAATTTGGTTCAAACTTGCCCGACTTTTCTCTGTCAACCTAATTCTTAGGGTTCTGCATGAGGACCAAGTCACCCATGTCAAACTTCCTGACCATAACCTTCTTGTTGTAACTGTGATAGAGATGGTTCTAATATGCTTGTAAATGGTTCAGGGAATTTTTCCTTCTTTCTTCTAACATTTCTAGTTCATGCAAGCGCGACTGTCTATAGTCTTCATCATCCGTCAGACCCTTTAGGGAGACTCGTAAAGAAGGAATTCCAACCTCAATGGGCAAGATGGCCTTAGCTCTAAAGACCAGGGAAAATGGAGTGGCTCCTATAGGCGTACGAATGCTAGTGTGGTAAGCCCACAAAGTAGGGTTGAGTTGTATATGCCAGTCACAGTCAGCGTCATTGACAGTCTTTTTGAGGATTTTAATGATGGCTTTATTTGACACCTTAGCTTGACCATTTCCTTGCGGGTAATATGGAGAGGAAAAGTGATGTTGGATGTGAAATCGCTCACATAACTCACGAACGTCTTGGTTTTTAAATAGACATCCGTTATCAGTGATGATGGATTGTGGAAGGCCATACCAACAAATGATGTAGTTAAGAATGAACTTGGATATTTGCTTGCCGGTTATATATGTCAACGGGATGGCTTCAATCCACTTCATAAAATACTCAGTGGCGGTGATAATGAATTTATGGCCATTGGACGAGGTAGGATGAATCTTGCTCATGAGGTTGAATCCCCATTGAGCGAAGGGCCAAGGGGAAGTGATCAACTGAAGTTCCTACACTAGAGCATGGATCAAATCACTGTGAATCTGGCATTTGCGACAAATCCTAACATATTCTATTGCATCTTTTTCAATGGTTGGCTAGTAGTACCCCAGTCACGTTACTTTCTTGGCTAGAGTAGGACCACTCGAATGAGACCCACATATACTGTCATGTACTTCGTGTAAGGTTGTACGTGCTTCATTGGTGTCGAGACATCTAAGGAGGGTGTCCTCAAAGCTATGACAGTAGCAGGTGTCACTGACGATGGCATACCTTGCAGATTTTTGGATGAAGGACTTCCTCTGGCTATTGGATAGGTTGGGTGGAAGGGTTTGAGACTTAAGGTAATCATAAATATCTTGGTACCAAGGAGAATCAGGACCAACAAGTTCACAAACCATCTCTGACTCTGGAATGTCATAGGCAGGGATCAACAATTGTTCTATTAGGAATTCCAACTAAGGCAGATTGCTTGGAATGTCAAGGAGAGATCCTATTGTAGGCATTGCATCTGCCACTTTGTTCTATGCTCTCAGAACTTGTTCAAAAGTTACCATATGAAAGTATGTTTGGAAACTATCAACCATCCGTTTGTAGGGCATCAACTTCTCATCTTTTGTGTCATAGTCATCATTTACTTGGTTGATGACCAACTGAGAATCCCCATAGACATGTAGTGTTCTGATTTTCCATTTTATGGCCATTTTAAGTCTTGTAACCAATCCCTCGTATTCTGCCACGTTATTTGTGCATGGAAAAGCTATGTAGAAATATTTAGGAATGGAATCTCCTTGGGGAGTGATGAATAGGATTCCTGCCCCTGAGCCACGATTTGTGTGTGATCTATCAAAGTAGAGTCGTCAAGGTGTCTTAGGTTTCGTATGGAATATCGACTCATCTGGAAAATCTACCACTAATGGGTGATCACTTTGTAAAGGTGCGTCCGCCAGCTAGTCTACGATGACTTGTCCTTTTATTGCCTTTCTTTCTACATATTGAATGTCATATTCACTCAGAATCATGACCCATTTTTCCAGATGTCTTGTTAATGCTGCCTGACTTAACAAATATTTGAGGGGGCTGATCTTTGCTACCAATTTTGTCTGATGGATTAACATATAATGTCTTAGCTTTTGTGCTGCAAAGACTACAGCTAGACAAGCCTGGTCAATTGATGTATAGTTTAGTTCATACCCGACCAATGTCCGATTGATATAATATATAGCTCTTTCTTTTTCCTCATGGTTGTTCTGTGTAACAATGCCCCCAGTGCTAAAGTAGTGGCAGAAATGTATAGGATCAATGGTTTCCCGTGAATGGGCAGCATGAGGACTAGTGGTGACAATAAGTAATCTTTTATGTGTTGAAACACTTCTTGGCATTTATATGTCCACACAAAGGGGATACCCTTGCGTAGGAGATATTGGAATGGTTGACATTTATTGACTAATTGGGCTATGAAGCGCTGAATGGATTGTACCCTGCCTTGTAGGGTTCTGAGCTCACTAATTCCTCTAAGCGGAGGCATGTCTATGATGGCTTTTACTTTCACTGGATCGACCTCAATGCCTCATTGAGACACTATGTATCCCAACAGTTTGTCAGATGTGACACCAAAGACACATTTCTTAGGGTTCAGTCTGACCTTATATTCTTCTAGCCTCTTGAAAATTGTATCTAACACCTTCAGATGATCTTTCCTTGTTAGTGATTTGGCTAAAAGGTCATCCACATAATCTTCCATTATTTTATGGATCATGTCATGAAAGATTGTGGTCATTGTTCTTTGATATGTAGCACCTACATTTTTGAGACCAAATGGCATGACATTCCAATAGTATGTTCCCCAAGGGAAAGTGAATGTTGTTTTATGCTGGTCTTCAGGGGCAATGCGAATCTGATTGTAGCTAGAGAAACCATCCATGAGGAACAACATCCTGTATCCTGCTGTGAGGTCAACTATGATATCAATATTTGGTAAAGGAAAGTCATCTTTTGGGCATGCCTTATTCAGGTCTCTAAAATCTGTATAGACACAGATCATCCCATTTGGATTTGTTACTGGCACCAGCTTAGATATCCATTCTGAATAATAAATAGACTGTATGAATCCTGCGTCTAGAAGTTTCTTCAACTTAGACTTGACCAATAGAGCGACCTAAGGATGCATTTTGTGCAACTTCTGTTTGACTGGTTTGGTATTAGGCAATAATGGTAAATGGTGTAAAACTAGTTCTAGATCTAGTCCTGGCATATCGGCATAGGACCATGCAAAGTTGATTTTACGTTCTACAAAGAACTTATGAAATTTTGGTCTCTCTTCTTCAGTCAGTGAAGCAACAAAAAGGACCATTTTGGAATCTTCTAGAGTTGCTATGTTGTATTCAATGGTTTCCTCTATAAGCATAGTTGATTTCTCTTATGGTACAGGAAGAAATTCCAGTCCTCCATCTTTGGGCGCCTCGGAGAGGTTTTCACCCGCACATACGTCCTTTGTTTTTACTTTTTCATCGTCAAAAGGTGCCTTCGGTTTTCACCTAAAGACGTTTCATTTTTCATTTTATTTTTAATTTTAATTTTGCAACTGGAAGATGAAGTAGGCTATGTAATCTAGATCAATGGTGAATCTTGACTTGTGATCACCACAGGGTATGCCCTCACGTAATCCCATAAACTCTGCAATTGCCTCATCATTCTAAAATGTGTCTAGGACTGGCGGGCCTTGTTGGTCCCAATTGATTAGTTGGAGATAAACTAGGGAAATTCCATTGTCAGTGTTGGTGAATTGAGGGAGGATATAGAAAGCATGCAGACGGATTCAGATATATTATAAATGAAATTATCATCATCCAATTCTACATTGTACTCTCCAATATTCCCCTTCACTAGTCTCATATTCGTTGTCAAAATAAGGGGTAAAGGACTTAGAGTCATGGTTTTCAGTGTCGTCTGATACTTCAGATGGATTGGACTGATGGGATTAAGATGGTGAGTCTTGTATGTCCTGGGGAAATATACTAGGATTTTGACTATTGGGTGCCTGATCAATTTTAAATGTTTGCCAAAAATTTTATTCGAAGGTGAGTTCCCCTGTTTTGAAAAACAAATCATCGAGGCAACAGTCACTTAAGGATCTTTCGGAGTCAAATTCCCACTCTTGGGAGTCAGTTTCAGTGAAGGTTTCCTTAGCGGTCTCGACACTTTCCAAAGCATGCACTCGCTCACTCAAAATTCCATTGGTACGTCGATTGTCATTGTCGAGTAATCTATACCCTAGTCCAAGATACTTTGGTTTTTTAAAAGGTTCTATGGGCTCCCTTTGTCCAGTTTTGTTTTTTCCTAGGCCACTAGTTCCATCGTAACCCTTAGCTTTCATCATGTCATATCCTTTGCCATATTTCTTGACTTGTAATGGTGGTAGGTCTGCCATTTCCTTATAGATCCATCCTATAATATCGGCAAGGTCTTCTTTACTCATGTCTCCCCATTTTATGAAAACTTTTTTTGGTGGAACTTTGAATATTTCCTTGGGTTCCATTTTGAAACATGGTCGACCATAGACCTTTGGAGACTTGGGTATTATTGTGATGCTATATGTTGTATGTAGTTTAAATTCTCCACAGCCTAGGTCCTGGATCTTGACAGTGGGTTCAGCCTTAGGGTTTGTGGAAGATGGTGGTGTGGCGGAAGATGTGGATAGAGTGGATGTGGAAGATGACGTGAGTGTGGATGGATCAATGTACTTAGAAGAAGAGGGGCCAGGAGCTTCTCGGTTGATGGGTACTCAATTTTTAGAAATACCCCTTAGGTTGGTGCAATATTCAAAAGGGTTGGGGTCTCCATATATAGTGATTTATGTGCCATCAAAAGGAAACTTTAAGCATTGATGATACGTGGAGGGCACGAATTTTAGGGCATGAATCCATGGACAACCGAGCAAGATGTTGTAGGTTAATTCTAGATCCACTACCTAGAAAGTTGTATCCACAATGACTGGTCCCACTCTTATAGGAAGAGAAATAATGCCTTGTGAAGAGCATTCTTCGTCATCATATGCTTTGATCACTATAATTTTTGTAGGGTCTATGCATGCATCAGAAAATCCTAGAGCCTTAACCAGTTTCAAGGAGGATATGTTCAATCCTGCTCTGCCATCTACCAAAACTCTTCTAACCTTGTGCTTATTGATGAAAGTTTCAATATGTAATGCATCATTATGGTTAGTCTTAGGTGACAAGTAGTCTTGTTCAGAGAAGGTGACGTGGTGAGGTGTAGTGAGATATCCCACCATGGTCTCAAATTGGTTGACATCAATATCCTTAGGGATCGACGACTCTTGCAAGGTTTTATCCAATACAGCCTTATGCATGGGAGATATGTGAAGTAGCTCGAGTATAGAAATTTGCGCGGGAGTTTTTCCAAGTTGGTCTATGAGGTTAAACTGACTCTTAGGTTGCCCCTACTTTGGGGTCAAGATGGGTTGTGACTGTTTAGGAGATGGGCCAGCTATGGTGATTTTGGGTTGCCTAGTGGGAGGCGGATTGGCTGTGGTGACCTTGCCACTTCAAGTAGTAGCATTGCATTGGGGTGCTCTCATAATAGTAATGGTGTTGATGTATTTGGCGTCAGTTCGTACATGATTTATAATAGGCCCACCAGAATAGTCATACTTGGAGCGGGCAAAATTAGCTTTATTATTGTTTATCTTTGGACCTGACATGGAAGCATTATGAGAACCATGGTCTTGCAGTGGATTCTTATGAATAGTATTATCTGAATTTGAGGCGAATTGTGATCCTCCTACTTCAATGATACAACTTTCAATAAGGTCTTGTACCAGGTTTTTCAGTTGTCGACAGTTAGAGGTTTTATGTCCTTTTTCCCGATGATAATCGCACAATGCATTATCATCCCACCATGTTGGTTTAAATTTTCCTGGGTCATATGGTTTTGGTTCTAGAAGTGTGATGACTCCATTCTGGAGGAATTTCTTGAGGACTTCTTCAATGCATTCACCCAAAGGAGTGTATGTGTGACCTCTAGGGAATTGTCTCATCTAGCGATATTGTCCTTGATTATATTGGCCGCTTTGGTTATTTGGAGGGACATTGGTAGGGGGTGTCAATATCGTTGTTGGCTTGTTCTGCGGTTGAACCCCTTTTAGTGCCAGTACAAGACCCATAGGGTTTGCAACCTTGGCGTCAACAACACCGTCACATGTTTATTTTTGATCCACTATTTATTTTTGTCAGTGGAGGGATTTGCATTTGTGTTTTTGGGACCATATCTTAGCTCTCCCTTTGCAATAAGGGCTTTCTCAATCTGGACACCTTTTTTTACTAGGTCTGTGAAAGTTGTGCAATAATGCACTTGCAATGCATATTTTAGTGGGCCTAGGAGTGTTTGAACAAACATGTCCACCTTTTCCCTTTCGGGTATGTCAATGTGACACCAACTAGCTAGACTCCTCCATTTTTGAAAGAATGGGATGAATGTCTCACCGGAATCCTCTTGCGTGAGATTGCACAAGCTAGTAATAGAGGTGTTCATGTCAATGTTGTATATGTAAATTTTTATGAATTTTTGTTTAAGCTCATCCCATGTTTGGATATCCTTTTGGGTAGAAAACCATTCAAGGGCAGGACCTACGAGACTTTTAGAAAAGAGTCTCATCAAGTACGTTTGTTCATAGGCGACATCCATACAATTGGTTGCAAACTCGCGAACATGTTCGATGGGGTTTGTCTTGCCTTTGTATTTTGTAAAATTGGGTGACACATATCCCGGAGGAAATGGTGGCATGTATAAGCTCATGTCGAATGGGTATACGTTTAGATCATATGACACTTCTGATTTCTTGCCTGATATTTGTATGTTTTGGATAGTTTTCTCTAGACCCATCAATCTTGTTTGTAAGGCATCCATAACAGGGTCATTTGTGGTCCTGTATGTTGGATTGCTTGGTACACCATAGGTCCCTAGTTTTTGTGCATGGATATTGGTGTATTGTGGAGGGATGGACTGTTGTGACATGTATGATGTGTTCGGGTTGGCGTGTTGTTGGTGTTGAAAAATTGGATTAGGTGTATGTTGGTGAGTATGAAATTGAGATGAGTAGGTTGGGATATGTCCCCCAGCCACTTGTGTCGTTATTTGGGGAATATGGTGACCATGAACATTGTGATGTACTAATGATGCCATGGGTTGTGTTTGTACAAGGGGAATGTTTGTATTTGGTCCTTGGGAGACAGTGACATGTGATTGTGTTGTCGTTTTAACATTTTGTTGTTGTCCTTGGATAAAGATACGTCTTTTGCCTCCGCCTAAAGGATTTTGTGAAATACCAATGAGAGGATATGACGAAGGTGTACTCATGGTACTAGATGTAGTTGTCAACGGGAGATTAGTATGACTTGATGATGCCCCCATGGCATTTATGGTAGTGGTAAAGAGAGGATTGGAGTAACTTTCCCACATTGGTGAGGAGCTAAAAGTGGTTCACGCTGATTATGACAATGTTGTGGATATTGTGGGCATTGTGGCAGATTTTGTTCCTCCAATGGATGTAGTGTTTATTGTATTGGAGGTGTTAGGAATGTTGGAGGTAGCATTCATGGTCAATGTAGTGTAAAAAAAAGTATTGCTTGTGGAGTTTGGAGGTTGACCACTACTGGTGTTATTGGTAGGAGATGTTGGTCTCAAGGTATCAATATCGAAACCTTGAGGTAATTTGGCTCCTTGACTTAAGAGTATGGCCAAATATCTGTCTCTATCGTATAGGACCATTTGTTCCACAAATTGAGAGGCTTCTAGATCTTGTGCTGCTATCTCTAGGTTTTCCTCAATTATTTGTCCATATTCATCATTGCATAAGAATGGTTCAAAGGGACTGTCTGACGAGGATGGTATGGTCGTGAGAGGTTGATTATTCGTGTTGGTGAATGGATCCTCAAATGTCCAATTTGGGTTGTATGTGGGATTGTTAACATTGGAAGTGGAGCCTTGTCTAGAATTTTCCATTTGTCGTTTCTATTTTTGGAGTCTAGTTTCCACCATAAAATGAGATTACTCAAACGAAAATGATGAGAATGGTACCTAAATGCAAGGTTGATGTTAGCCTATTTTTTTTATTTTCGATAAAGGATGTCAATGCAAGACTATATTGTCCAAAGAAAATGCCAACTAGGATGACCAAGTGATGATGACTAAAATGATAATGTTGACTAAGGACTTAATACGATAAATACAAGTCTAGATTAAAAATGACGACTAGTGTAAATAATATTTTTGGATTTTTGGGAATGAAATATGCAAGGTATAACCTAGAATGCAATTTGGAGAAGATGATACCTAAACACTTCTAAACTCAATCTTTGTTCTCAATTTTGGTTACTAAAGGACTTGTTAAAAATGACAAAATGACAAGGTCAAAATGACTAGTGATTTTTCCCAACTAGACTGTTGAGTTGGAGAATTTCACAAAAGGGACAATGACTAAAAAAGGGAATGATGATTAAGTCCAATGTAACCTAGCTTCGAAAACAATGATGTTTGCAAATCATCTTGAGGTCTATCTAATCCAAAGTATCCAAGGATGAACACCTAGGGTCAAACTAATGCCTAATGTATGCAACTAAAATTTGAACGATGAAGCCTATGGACAAGAATACAAACTAATGGTCGAAAATCTTGAGCAATTTCAAAGCTGGTTTATGACATAATTCCTTCAAAAATAATGTTTGACAAATGATTGACAGAGTTTAGTCTCAAATTTGACTTTGTATCAGGGTTTTCCTTTTGACAGGAAAATGCATCGTTTGGAGCTTTGAATGTGTCACAATTTGTCGAATGTAGTTCAATTTTGGCAAATGTGGCTCTGGCACTGAAAAATGCGACTTAGTTTTGCAGATGCGGCTCTAAAAGGTTCAGATGTGTCGTGATGCATACAAATGCAGTGTTTCTAGGATCAAATGCAGTTTGACAGAGCGATTGCATCTCAGAAAATTGAATGCAGTTTAGCAGATGTGACGCAGTTTGTTAAAATTGAGTTTCTTGATGTTTTGAAGGAAAATTTGATTTGTCAAATGTTGAATGTTTTATCCTGAAATGTAAATGTGGTGAATAATGTTTGAGAAATCTAGCAAGCACTTGACAAGCACAATGTTTTTAGAAGTAAGCAAGCGCACATAAGACAAGTACAATCCTAAAAGGCCAACAAGCCAAGGGTTTGTATACTTGATATAGCCCACCAATATACCCCAGATTGGTGATAAACACCCTTCCTTCTTGAGAGTAGACAGCTTAGAATTTTGGTGGCATTGGCTCCCCTCCATGGCTCATTAACATCATTCGAGCACACCAAATTCAAATTCTTTGGGTAATGACTTCCTAAGAATTGCTATCTCTACCCAAGGGGATCAGTAGTGAGTGTCTTTAGGCATGATACTATACCTTGCACTATATCAAGCAATGACCAAAGAACGGTTGGACTCTAAAACAAGAGGTGTTTAATATGGGCATTCTGTTCATAGGGCATGATCCATGCAACGAGAGTACCCTTTCGGATCCATCTCGTCAGAACCATACGCATGATTCTTGGGCTTTCCCAAAGAATCCACTTTTGTATACCAGCTGGAAGTCCCTTGGGTTTAGGGTGCTACCATTCTAAGTCGTCTTGGGGTGAGTAATTTTTCCCACCAGAACAGGCCCAAATTTTAGAGTCAGTAACCATTTCTCTTACACCTAGGATTGCCCGAAAGCGCAAGGGGAGAGGATACTTTGATTACTAAATTGTGAGGGTGACACAAAAAAGATAAGGTGGGTCTGGTTTTCTGATCACCTAGTTTTCACAAGGTGAGAGCATAATCACCTACCACCTTCAAGCACAGTCAAACAAAATTAAGCACACATTCATTTTAAAGCACCAAAGGAAGTGTTTTCTACACTAGAAATTGCAAACACGTTTGAGAGATGAGTCTTGGACTAAGAGA
>VDFB02047230.1:306083174-306124716 GCA_007258455.2 Sequoia sempervirens
TTTTCTTTTTCCTTAGAATCAGACAAGGCCTTTTCTTTCTCAGAAAGAAAAGGCCTTGTCTGATTCTAAGGAAAAAGAAAATACAAGACCTTTTCTTTTTCATAAGTATCACATAGTCTTAAAAGGAATAAGTATCACATAGTCTTAAGGATCAAGTAGCTGCGTCATTTAATATTGTACATTAGAAAAAGACCTTTTCTTCCGACTTGTTTTAAAAGTGGACTCTTCTCAAGTTTTGCCTTGCATTTTTCGCTCACCCCCTTGTTCTGCCATCGATTTATATGAACGAACACCGTGGCCTTCTCTCCCTGTTCTCATCTGAAAGATAGGGAATTATTAGTTTTCTAGTATGTATAGAGAGGGAGCTTCACGTAATCTTTTTCAGAGTGATGCTTCGCGTGCCAACTGCCAAGGCACAGCTGCAGATCCTAGATGCCTCTCACAGCTCATCAAAATGGGACATGAATTCTCTCTTTCATTAGCTCCTTTTTTCTTTCAAAATGGAGAGAACGCATGGCAAATGGTAGCTGCAACTCTTGTTGGATTGCAAAGCATTCTAGGCCTTGTTATCCTCTATGGAAGCATTGTGAAGAAGAAATGGGCTGTTAATTCTGCATTCATGGCTCTCTATGCATTTGCAGCTGTTTTGATCTGTTGGGTGACTTGGGCCTACAAAATGTCATTTGGTGATGAACTCCTTCCATTCTGGGGAAAGGCAGGACCTGCACTTGGCCAGAAGTTTCTCATCAAGCATGCCATAGTCCCTGAAACAGAGCATGACTTCAAGAATGCAACAGTGGAGACGCCAGCTCTTTCACCCCTTTATCCTATGGCTACCCTTGTGTTTTTCCAGTTCGTCTTTGCAGCAATAACACCAATCCTGTTGGCCGGTGCTTTGCTTGGAAGAATGAATATCAAAGCATGGATGGCTTTTGTGCCACTCTGGCTCACTTTTTCGTATACTGTTGGAGCTTTTAGTTTATGGGGAGGAGGATTCCTTTCCCAGTGGGGGGTCATTGATTTCGCAGGTGGTTATGTCATCCATCTATCTTCAGGAGTTGCAGGTTTTACGGCAGCTTATTGGGTATGCACAATTCTTGGTTCCTTGTTGACCTCTGTCTTGTACATACCTATTGATTCTAAGATTATGTATCCTGATTGTTTTTTTTCATTGAATGTATGGAGAGAACAGGTAGGACCTAGGCTACAAAAGGACCGTGAAAGATTTCCTCCAAACAACGTTCTTATGCTGACTGGAGCTGGTTTCTTGTGGTTGGGTTGGTGTGGTTTTAATGGAGGCGCACCTTATGCTGACAACCTTGTTTCATCCATGGCTGTTTTGAATACCAACATATGTGCAGCTACCAGCCTTCTTGTATGGACTTGTTTGGATGTTATATTCTTTAAGAAGCCCTCAGTCATTGGAGCCGTCCAGGGAATGATAACTGGACTCGTCTGTATCACCCCAGGCGCTGGTAAGTTAAATCCCATCATTAGCCTTGTTTTGTACAGGAATCTTTGCTTTTGTTTATGTGAGTGCTAGAATACCTATTTCTCTCTGAAGTCAATGGTCTTTGTTAGGTTAGTGTGAGAGATTAAATAGTTTAGGTTCAAATTGATTGTATATGGTTTCAGATAAATTCACTGTCAACAAATTCACCTCCAACAATCCATCGTCAACAATTCACCACCAGCAATTCATATGAATTGTTAGTGGTGAATTTTTCATTAGATGAATTTGTCATGGTGATGAATTGTTGGAGGTGAATTATAAATTGCTGGTGGTGAATTTTTCACAAGATGAATTTGTCATGACGATGAATTGTTGGAGGTGAATTATGAATTGCTGGTGGTGAATTTTTCACGAAATGAATTTTTCATGACAATAAATTGTTAGAAGTGAATTTGTTGACTGTGAATTGTTGGCAGTGAATTTTCTTATAACAATTGTATATAGTATATACATTAGAGACTAGCTTAATCAACCATAGGGCATATAGTCTATCTTCCTTTCTATGTTGAGGATGTTCTCTTCTTAGGAGAGGGTAAACTAAAGGATTCCAAATTTTGAGTGAAACCCATTTCATAAAATATTTTCTCTCCTGTTGTGCAGGTGTTGTCCAAGGATGGGCTGCTATTGTGATGGGAGTGTGCTCTGGTAGCATTCCATGGTTCACCATGATGATAGTTCATAAGAAGTCGGCCTTGCTACAGAAAGTTGATGATACATTGGCGGTACTTCATACTCATGCAGTTGCAGGAATATTGGGTGGAGCTCTTACAGGGCTTTTTGCAGAGCCTACTCTGTGCGGCCTCTTCCTAGCAGTAACGAATTCCAAGGGAGCATTTTATGGGGATGGTATGCAATTTGTTAAGCAAATTGTGGCAGCTGCATTTGTGATTGGGTGGAACATTGTTGTGACAAGCATAATCATGTTGTTCATCCGGTTATTCATTCCATTGAGGATGCCAGAGGAACAACTTTTGATAGGAGATGATGCAGTTCATGGGGAGGCAGCATATGCTCTGTGGGGTGATGGGGAGAAGTATGACGATACAAAGCATGGCTTAACTTCTGATGAGACACAACACGATAAACTGGATGGAACTACAGCCTTAGGGCTAACCATAGAGTTGTGATCTCCAATAGGCCTCTTCTCATGCAATTATTTTACAAGACTAAGATTTTCTTTTGTAAGTAAAAAACAAAATATGTATTTTATTAGTGTATTGAAAAAAAATTAATTAATTTATTCCCTCCATTCTAAGAAGTGAATGAAGTATGGTTAAGAATTATAAAACTGTGAAGGAGAATAAAATTTCCCTATGCAATCTGATAAGATGTATATACATATACATAAGTGATAAATCAACTTAGATTAAATATATAATGAGAATTGTGGGAGTGATAAATGAACAATTAAATGTTAAGTTATAAAGTTGAATATGAGGTTAGGGTATTTGGCTCTAAAAATAATGTGAATGAATTAGTGTGATATTTTATCAAATTCTACTTGTCTTGGGGCTAACAAGAAGTACTTTTTGTCTATACTTTACCTCATAATTAGAACAATCAATCAACTTTGTTGTGAGTCAGCCTTGTAAATTTGGAACACCTCTATGGGCATGGATTTGACCTATGGATATGGTCTAGGATACTATGCGACGAGCTATCATCAAGTCTCACACTTTAATTGATTAATTATTGTACCAACTAGGGTGGTGTCCAATGTTGTCTACAGAAGGATGTTAGATTTCTTAACTCACACTAAATTTTATAACAAGAAGGAATGGTTATGCAGAAAAGAAATTGTAAGTAGAAAGCACTTAAAGGTTATAATCTATGAAAGCTTATAATCTACGGAAACTTAAATAATGTAATTCAAAGAAAGCTAATTGAAATTTTTCCGCAACAAAATGAAATCTTCTTAATTATTGATTGGTTGAAAATAAAATCTAACTATTTGACTCTTTCTTGCTTTTCCTTAGAATGTGAAGCTAATAGTGATTCAATTTTGATTAACACAAAATTAAACAAGGGTACAAAATATAACAACGATATGTAGCTATGGAATACACTTCTTTTACACACATATAGTCTTATAGAAGAAGATAACAAATAACATATATAATGCATATAACAACAATAACATAAATAGTAAAAGTAACAAAGATAACATCAAATACATTAAACATGTAGGTTATAACGAGTAAGATCACAACTATACATACATAAACTTAATGGAAAACTAAGCTACTTATCTCTACCATATGCTTCAATCCCTCAGTTGAGTGGCCAACTCAATAGAGGCTTGAATTTGTTTACTCATTAAATCATTAACGAAATGCAATAGTGCTACTCGAAACATGAATGAAAGATTTCCAGCTAAAAGACATTATATTACTTCATGCATCAAAGATGTCAAAACTCAAATATCAAGTTGTTTTTGTTGAATAACAAAAAGATATATAAATTGCATCCTACTTCCTAGATTATGGCAACATGCATTGATGCCATTATAAGTTTGTTACATAGATTTATAAATAAAATTTTGAGTTGCATTAAATGAAAGTAGTTTAACTGCCTAAGAAAACTATCATAAAACAAGAGTCTTTTATTCTTCTTAATTTTTGGAGAACTATAAATCTAGTGGTAGTTTGTAGCTTCATGCAAAACAAGAGATGTATGTCTCCAGAACGCCTCTCATGAGAGCTAGTTTGTGATGGTTCTGAAGATGTTTTGAGAATTCTAAAGCTCTATATATTGGCACTCTAGAACTCCTATTTTTCTTGAAAATGACAAGTATTGTTACAAAAATACATATTTTGACCCACAATCATTGTCATTAAAATCTTCATTCAGACAAAAAGAGCAACAAATATAAATATATTAATATTAACTAAAATTATAACTAATTTATTACATAATCTTGTTAATTTAAGCATGACAAAAGTATATGGAAGGTGGTGGGTGTTTAAGAAGGGATAATTTGGTTTCAATAATAGGGTGAATGTTCATACCTTGTCACTATACACTTCTACTCTTTTATTCACCAAATTCTTTTCTTTGTGCCAACTATCAAGGACTGTTGGTATTGAAATTTTCTTTGGAGAGACTATTGAATCACTAGGGTCAAGTTCTCCTAGGTCAACCCCCTAATTTGATTGACTTTATAGTCATGGAAAGGGTTGAGGACAACAATCTTTAGTCATAAGAGTGAGCTCTAAAATGATTGTGCAAATTTAGGTTCCTTTAAGCACCCTAAATTTAAAGATTCCTCTGGTGAATGCTCCTTAAATGTAAATGATTTCCCAATCATTAATTCATTCCATCAAAATAGGCCCAAAACTAATTTATGGAATTGACATGGGTATGCACATTTTTGCTATTATATTTTTCCCCACTTCAAGGTGAATGTGAATCCTATCATGAGCATGTATCTTCAATAAAATGAGCACTCCCAAACATGTGCATAAAATTAAATATTTAGACATAAAAGGATATTTAGGTCTAAATAAAGTAATGGAGTCCACTAGATCTGATCATGCATGCTCATATTTCAATGTGCATGCTTCATGGGAACTTGGAAAACAAAAAAATGAACATTGAGTAGCTTTTGTCACACAAGTAGACGTGAAATTCATTAAAATTGAATTTTATTGGGAATGATCATGGGAAGGAGAGAGTAGGGCTAGAAAGTTTTTATTTGTATAGAAGTGGTATGGTGATGCTTTGCCTTATGTGGTAATGATATGATAACATAACATATTGGGTGTTGCCTTGTCATGTGGTAATGATCTACTTAGACATAATGAAAAATATCTATGTATGCACTTGTAATTGTTTGCAATATTAACATAGGAGTGATAATGAGAGAATATGCTTTCTTCAATTGGTTGGATCCATCATATACAATGAAGTGGAGAGGGTGAAATAGTACATAAAATGTTATAGTAAGCTATTAGACATGTCAAATCAATGCAAATTAAAGCAATTTCATGAATACATCATGTGATAATTAGGTATGATATTTCAAACTTGATGAGAGTGGGAAGCACATGAGTGCATGCTTTTCCCTAATATATAAAATGAAGACAGTGACGTGGCCCTCAATGGTAAAAAAATCCCATGTACATACATAAAACATTCCACTAAGCATATGCTCTCAATGTGGCATCTAAGAGAATAAACACATGTTGGTTAGGTAAGGTGATAATTCCCTAGTGGTAACATAAGTTGAAATAATGTAGGGAAGATTATGGTTTCCTTGGTTTTAATCTTAGAACATGATAGGCATGGAAGTGACCACATAATAATATTGGGAAGGCATAGTGCATTATGCTCCCAAATGTGATGATATGGATCTTAAAACATAGTTAGGAACCAAGCAATTGCAATGTTATAAGATATGGTTGTGAGAGCACACATTGAAATGATTGCTCCTATATGGACAAGTTGATGCAATGTGCAAACAATGTAATGGGTGTAAGAAAGGTCATAATTAATTTACAACCTCCCAAATGATAAATAAAGTAAATATGGTCCTTCATGGCTAGATAATGTCATGCTAATCAAAACTAGGTAAATATATCAATAGATAAGTGCACAAACACAAATATGAGTAAGTTGTAATTGTGAAAGCACATGTAAAGTTGTTTCCCCCTAATATGGAAAAGATGGTATGATAAAACTAAAAAATTATATGGGGCAAGGAAAGATAATGATCAATGAACAACCATGCCCATGTATAGGTAAGTTATGTGTCATCAATTTTCATTTAGGTTGTAATTATTTTTTGTAATAAATTCAATGAATGCATGGCATAATGATAAAACTAGTGAAAATTTGGTAGATGTGTAGTCCCAAATAGGTTTGGAGGAATAGATATGCATCATGATTCAATTGGTTCACCAATGTGTTTCATAGATCATAAATATTGTTGGCACATAAGAAAAGAAGTAGTAAATTCATGACATATGAAAAAGAGTAAAATATGTGAGTAGTATAAATTCATTATCAATAATGTGTATTGTCATTAATATGTTGATTTACTTCAAAAATAGAGGTCATAAGGTGGATGGTTTTTGAGTTGTAAATTTTTACCCTTTATATAGGGAGGTGAATATTAAAATGTCACTTTCATTTTTACGTGCACAATTATAGATTCTTGCTTTCAAGAGCCTAGAGCTATCCTTGTGATTTAACATCATGGTGTAGAGGCTAGTAGTGATCATGTTCATGCTAATATTAAACATGACAAGCTCTTGTTTGAGGTAGGTGGACATTTAGTTTACTATGAGTTTTACATAGGTTCATTTTAAGGTATATTATGGCTCATGGATCTAACCTACTATGCATAGGTTCAAACCATAGGTTTGAGATCTGACACATATGATTGACCATCATTGGTCTTTTGTGTTAGATTTAGTCATTTTTGATGATTTTTTAATTAATTATGAATTAATTATGTTTTTGATTAAGGAGCAAATAGGTTTTAGAGGGGTCCTAAAACCCATAACAGTTAGATAGCAAGAGATAAAACATTAACAAAGAACAAAAAAAAACAAGAAGCTTCCCACTAAGAAGAAACACAAGAAACTAGGGCAACACAACCAAAAAATTGACAAGAAGCGGCAAAACAACCAACCCCTAGGCCAGGTTCCTAAGGATCTCTGTCGCTTCTTGCTCCAAACTGTTCATATTAAGTGCAGAATTCTTGATCTCCTGGATGTTTACTAAAGCTTGGTTTTCCTTCCTTTTCAAATTTGCTCTGGTCCTATTACTTGGCCCCCCACTATTTGGCTGCCCTTCCTCTTTGTCCAAATCAAGAAACACAACAGTCTTTACCTGATGGGCTTTTTCTAAGTTCTCCACCATGGTATTCATGGTCTATGCAATGGATTTTAAAATATTATGGTTCATAACTAGCACTTTATGGAGAGAGTTTTTGATGTTCTGTAGCTACTCCTCCATATTCGCTTGCTTGCCATCATGTTTGTTTTTAAAATCCTATAATTCATCCACCATTTTCTTGAGGCACTCAACCATATACTTCTTCTCTTCCTCAGTCCATAAGTCAGTAGCCCGACCACTACCACTACCTCTGTTATTGTCATCAACAACTTTCTCCATTTTACTGTTCATGGCTCTCTGGTTCAACTTAATCTCCTTAATTTCAAAGAACACCCATCTCATTAACCTAAAATTATCCATTGCCCCATTGCAAGCAATAGCAAGGACATTAGTGAGAAATTCCCGTTCCTCCTTAAAATAATGATCCCCTGCCTTGAGGTCCATAGGGGAATGGGGTCTCTCTTCTCTATCAGTTGCAGGATGGCTAGAATACTCAAACAATCAAACTGACTACAAATCCTCATCATTCACATCATAGGATGGGTCCTCCTACACCTTTCTCTTACCCTTATTCTGAGGAGAATCCCTAGATTTTCCTTTTTCCTTGTCAACAAACCTATCCTTAGATGATGGTGTCTAGTATGGTAGAGCCGACATTGCTTTAAAATGATCATAAATAAGGAAAAACAATCCTTCATGAAGAATAGAGTACCTGGTAGGGTTCTTTCTATGGCTTTTCAAACTGGTATTCAGAGAAGACGCAAGATAAAAAGGAAAAGAGATCTTGACCTGGTGCCTGAAATGATTAACAAGGACGAAATGATACCCAAAGACTCTTGTATAACGACCATCCAATGTAATGTACTCCATCAGCACATTCAAAACCCTCCTCTAGTGCGAGACAATTCTGTCTGAGTCATAGTAGCTTCTGGAATTCCTTCGTAACTCCTCCCTCTCAGCGTCCGACTTAGGAAATTTGTCGACCGCTTCATCAGATTGTTTCCTGTCCCTATAGAATTTGATACCCTCCGTCGAGAGGCCCATAACCTCAGCAATCAACTGTTTGTTGATGATCACTTGTCTACCAAACAAGTTAATCTCACCATCCTTCCAATCTTTTGCAAAAACCCTAGTCACCTTTGGGTCCCAGCCATGGAGTTTCTCAATGAAAATAATAATGCCACCATTATCCAACTTCTTCCAAAGCTTCAGATTGGTCCTTAATTGTGCACAACTAATTGGCTCCACCCTGCGACTTTTGCCACCCATCGTATTGCCAACAAGAATAGAATAGTCCAGAACCTTGTAGAAACAAGCTCCTAAAATGCCCAAAAAGTGTGCAAAATTAATCACATGCAACTGAGAGATAAAGTAATATGACCAAGAGATCATAAATCATATAGCTAGTAGTAATATGACGTTGAACCCTATAGACTCAGAATGGGCATTCCTAGAGGTAATGGGGATGTGACACATGGTGATAGTGCCAACATGAAATTATGACACCTAAACACTCATTGCTCTTGTTGAGTGGTGAGACTCAAATACCAACACATTCTATTTTCCTGCAGAAGAGATCATAGTCACTTTGGAGGATGTGTGGTGCATCTTGCATCTTCTAGTTATGGGAGAAATGAGTGAAGACTCATCACACCATGCAATAGGATGATCATGATATTTATTAGTAGTGCATAGCATATGTAGGTTATTATTAAGATGAATTCACATATAGTGAGATAGTTCTTAGTTATATGTCCTGATGATGAAAATGGTTGCTCTTGATTATTGGTATTTTATCTTGTTAAATGGCAAGGGTTCAATCATCTCATGTGTACATATAGATTTCTTAGGAGGTTGATGAGTACCAATTATTATTTTCTTGAATTTGATGTATGTTGGCCCATTTGTATTGTGATTACTAGCGAAACATCCCTCTTATAGAACTATCCATATATACACTTGTGTATCTCATACCTCCCAAGTATTCCATTAGTAGTAGTAATACATTGTTGTTATTTTGGTGGGATGCTAGCAACATAATAAATGGAGGGAGATTCATACCCTTAGGGAATGTGAATATATTTTTTATAAGTTGGGGATAGTAGATATCATAGAGAGTCTGAAGCATTAGTTGGCCCTTGACATAAATGGTAGATTTTATTTGGGTCGCATTTGATTATCACTACATGGTGTTGTGCAGTTTTCACACACATGCCCCACTGAAAGTAGGGACCCTCTTTCGCTTTGGTTTTTGGTGTCTTGGCCCTTTGATTTTGAGGATTTACTTTGCCTTGGCATGTGCTTAAATGTTTATCTTGCTGGCCTAAGTGATTTCCCTAAGTTGCACATTGAAGGTCTTTGGTTTTGAGCTAAATTCGAGTTTTCACCTGAGTCTGGGATTTTCCACCCTAGACGGATTTTCCTGGATTCTACTCAAACTCCGGCTGAATGCTGTTGCTCAAAATTTTTTGGTTTTTTCGGAATTCCGTGTGGGCTAGACTGTTCTGAATTTCGTCCTGTCATCGAGTTCCTAGATTTTCCTGGCTGTCTTGTCAACGACATTAATATCATTTGTACTATTTGTAGGGGATGAATTTAACCGATCTTTGAGGTCTTTTGTGCCATTATGCTTTATTATCTGTGATCGAGTGAGTTGGGGAGCACGTTCTTGGAATATTGGATTTGATTTGGAGCGTTGAGTTTGTGAATTGTGAGTTTTGGTGGTGATTTCCTATGCGTTATTGTTGTTGATCTTTGCGGAGTGCCGTTAGACTCGTGTTTGTTGTTTCTGGGATTGATTTCATTTCATCGTGGTACGTATATGATTTCTCTACTTTTGATTGATGAATGTTAGCATTGCTTTGGTGTTTTGGTTTGCTTAGGGTTCAAATTTTTGGATGATTTGAGCATTTTTGTGGCTAGGGTTGCATGATACCATTTGATTCTTGGTTTCCCAAGCAAGTTTCGAGTTCAATCTTTCATTCGCATCATGAGATAACTTGCTTGTGAGTCATGAATACCCCTAGTAAATATTTAACAGTTGCAATGTTTGAATCTTGAGCTTGTCTATGCGTTAATGGCAGATATGTAGGGTTTGATATCTAGGGCATCACCATTTGACCTTATCTTGCTTTTGGATTGGCCTAGGATTCTAAGAAAATCTATAGAAGGGCCATATCAAACTCATCGTAGGCCTAGATCCTTGAAATTTATGATCGATTTGTTAATCTGGGAAAAATAGTGATTTAATGTTGAAGTTCAGGTTTTTCATCCCGTTCGGGTTTTTCATCTAGTTCAGGATTCTCCAGCTCTGGCGGATTTCCCTGATTTTTCCCTGTCTTCTCCGTTTTCCTAGAATTCACTATTTTCGGAGATTCATCTTCTTCGCAGATTTCCTTCGGCTCTGGATTTTCCTGGAATCCTTGGTTCTCTATTTTTTTGAAATTTGCAAATGTCTTCTCCTTCGTGGAAATCTGTCCCGCGCGGATTTTCCTGAAATCTAATGGAATGTGAAGAAATATGGAATAACTTGATTTGTTAACGAATAATGGTGCATTTTATGATTAAATTATGCTATTTTGAGATCTCACATGCTATTTATTGATTGATAATGATCGGATTGAGTTTCTAATAGGTGTTTTCATCTTCATTCCATTGGAATTTGTTTGGTCCAGAATTCTCTAAAATTCCTCCCTAGCTTGGATTCCACAGATGGTCCTGAAACCCGAAGTTTAATATGATCATTTTATTTGAAGTTCAATGATGCCTTGCTTATATGGGATTCATTTTAATGATGATTTTGCTTGATTTAACATTGGTTTCTTGTGGTTTTTACTATGGTTCCTTTGTTGAGTGCAGACTAAGTCTAGCAAGGTAGTAGCTAGAAAGTCTAAGGGTGACATGGAGGGATCTTCCGTGTCCGAAGTAGAGAGGATTAAGATGGACATCAAGAGAAAAATCCCATAGAGAAAAATTACCTCTATATGGTCAGAGGTGATTGACACGAACGTTGGACTTTGGGATTATGAGGAGTTTAAAGGCAGAATGGCAATGCAAGATCTTCCTTTGGTTGTGAAAAGAATGTTGGAGTCAGGATTGGCACACGTAGTTGGCTTTCCTTCTACAGTGCAATGTTATGAATTGGTTCTTGAGTGTGCCAGACATTACGACAGTGATACACAAAGAATAATCAGTCCCTAAGGAAGGATTGTGGCAAATTTAAACCCTGTCTCCATAGCTCAGATCTTTGACATGCCTGACAGATCTCATGTGGTGGTATTCAACATGGAAACAACTAAGAAGTACTACAAAGAGGAGACTATTAAATCACAACAGCTTATCAATTCCTAGTTGGAGAAGCCCAAGTCTAATTATTCTAAATTGCCTAAACAGTTGTTCAGAGCAAAGTTCAAGGAGTATTGTGACGCCATCACTCTTCTTAGTAGGGTGGTTGGATTAAAGAGTGCACGTATGTTTGAGGGTTGGATCTGCCATGTTATTGCAAGGATGGAACATCAAAATATCAACTATCATTTGGCAGGTGTCATAAGTAGAGTGATTCACGAGCAATTGTCCAATGTACTGCAAACCAAGATCTTCACAATGACCTCATACTTAGTCTATGCACTTGCAAGATTTCATCCCTACAAAGGATTAAGTACAAGGGGAGTCTTTGGAAAGGATGTTATTTATGAGGTTTACCCTCAATTTCACTTGGGGAGCTCAAGTTACAGAAGGGTGAATGATGCATTCACCATGCATATCACTAGATTGCTGCAGGGTGTAGAACACATGAGGATTTCAGATCAGGCCAAGGAGCTCATCAAGAAATATGGTGCTTGGTTCATTCAGTTCCCAACCTTCTCATACGTCCAGATTGATGGCTACAAAAGGGCTCCATACCGACTTCCAAGGTATCCCACGATCATATTTTACTTCTTGAAGTTACTAGACAGATATGTGATTTTGATGCTATCGTCAAAAGGGACAAGCATAAGACTGGTTTTGGTGGAGACTTCCCTTTGAGGATAGGTATTGGGGAGGCATGCCTTTCTATTGGCTCTGCTCAAGCTTCAGAGGAGGAGATGAGTGCTCTTGGTTTGTCCTTCCATTCCAAGAGATCTAGATTCGACATAACATGTGAAGCACAAAAGAGGGCCAGTTGGGAATACAACCACAATGTTGAGTCGGAAGACTACTGGGCCAATTGCAGTGATGAATACGAGGTTAGAAAGAATAAGTTTTCTCAGCTTCTAGTTGAATCAGTCCGATTATATAATGTGAGGGTAGTTCCTGATCAACTTGAAGATGATGGGGACCTGATTCAAGGTCATGCTTATGAGGCAGTAAAAGACAGGCCAATTGGTGAAGTGGATTGGTTGGAGAAAGAAAAGACAAAATTAAGACAGTTGATGGATCCAGTCACCAGGTATACTAAGATGTGGTTGAAGCACAAAATGTGGGAGTTGGAGATTGAAGGTGTACAGTGCACCTATGATTTGATGGGAGATTTAGACCCTCATTCTACCTCTGAGGAGTCAGTTGAGCAAGACCCTAAAGGTAAAGGCAAGGTGGGATCCCCTTTTAAAATCAAGATTAAAGATATTCAAACAGAGAGAGCTCAAGAAGCAGAAAAATAGAGAAAACCAATTGCCAAGAAAAGGGGGCATACTTCAAGGGTTAAGAAATCTAGAAATGAAGAAGCTGAGAAGCAGATTCCTGAGGTTGGTGCTTCTGTGCCTAAAAGGAGGAGAATTGTGAGACTGTCACAAAAGGCAAGTTCCAAGGTAGGAGAGGGAGTGGATCTGCTTGTGGTAAATGTATAAAGTTTAGGAGAAAAGACACAGGTGTATACAAGGAAGTCAAGGACTCCTTCTCCTAAAGATAGTGTGCCCAAACCGGATCCTCCTCTGACTACTTCTCAAGAGGGGCAGCATGATGATGTTCCTCCTTTCCATGAGGCTCAAAATGAAGAATTGGGTGAATCCAAAGAAGCTGAAGATCACCAAGAAACAAAAAGAGAAGAATTTAATGAGGGTGAGCTTTATAATGCTGAGGTAGAAATAGAAAAAGTGATGAAGTCTCCCTTGGTTGCATATGAGGATTTTCCTATTAGGATTGAAGAAGTTAAGTCGCCTCTAAGAGAGGAAGTATCTGATAAAGTTCCTTCGCCTGTGCATAGGGAAGAGCATGCTGAAGAAAGGGAGAGCAAGGCCGAAGAAACTCCTGAGAGGTAGAATTTGAATGAAGATGTGCCTAAAGATCAACAAGGGGGAGTAGGGCAGAGCGAGGTGCAGTTAGATTCCACTGTTCCAGAGTGGTTGGAAAAGGAAATAAAGAGAAAGCAGGTTGTTGTGGAGGAAACCCCCACCAATTGGGATGAGTTGTTGGCTAAGATAGGGAAGGATAAGGGAAAGAAAAAGGCCAGGGTCATTTCAAAGATTGAAAGAGATGAGGCAAGCAATAGGGTGGTTCACATTGCAACTCCTGCTCGAAACAAGAATAGAGATGATGTAACTACAAAAGATTACAACCTATAGACTATCAATTTAGGGCCCACTTCCATTGAGCAAGACATTGAAGAGTATCAAGGTTCTAGTGCAGTCATCTTGGGTAGATTAAGGAAGGAAATAAAGACTAAACAAGAGATGAAGAGGGAGATTGAAGGACTCGGGAAATGTTTGGAGGATCTGATGAAGCCTTTGCAATATATTGGCTCCTCGTCCTCTACTGCAAATCTCCTACCCCAAGAAACTATCACTGAGCTGAAAAGAATGGAGGCTTCCACTCTTGCTACTACAAATTGGTTACACAAGGTGCAATCCAAAGGAAATGAAGCTATCGAGGACATTCTCTCAATTGGGGGAGATGCTATAAGGATGATAGATTGGTTGAAGGAGGTATCAGCTCAAGATAAAGAGGATACAAATCTCTTGTTGCAGAAAACCAAAACTATCATGGAATATACTGAGGATAAACTTGTGAGTAATGGAATTCTCCCTTCCTCCAGAGCTGCTGAACCTTGGGAATGGTTTGAAGCTTTACAAATTAGGCAGAAGGTTCTGAAGAAGATCTACAAGCAGAGGAGGAAAATTGAAGATAACCTAACTGGTGTTTATAATGGATGCATTGCTTTCTTTGAGATAATGACAACGAGAAGGAAGATTGCACCTAAGCATTTGAGCTTAGAACAGTTGAGAAGGTGGTGGCAAGATGTTTATGCTCTAGCTAATGATGATCCTGTTACTGAACACCACTTAGATGATGCGACCACTTATATTGTTGTCATTGATAAATATCTAACATATAAGGTGGAGTGGGATAAATCAGTGAAGCAATCAAGGGAAGATATTACATCAATTGAAAAATGACTTAGGGTTTTACCTCTGCCACCCATAGCTAACCTTGATAGGGTGCTTTTGAAAGTACATGAAATGCTGGATCGAAATAAAGACAAAGGGGGAAAATAGTTAATGCTGGATTTCATCGAGATTTGTGCTTCCCTATTATTTTGTTAACATTGGTCCAAGCTGCATTGGAGATCCCAGGCCGACCTGGATGAAGTTCGAGTATTTAATGCAAAGTTTATTATTCTAATTTCTCTTGGCCGACCTGATTTGTGGCCAATTATTATTGTAAAACATTAGCTAGGCTGACATATTCTGGGGTTCTCTATTAATATGGAATTTTTCCTTATTTGTAATATATAGATAGTGACATATAGATGAATAGAGAGATAGCTAGCGTAGAAGCAAATTAAGTAGAGAAAGAGTTAGCAAGTAGTTGTTCTCAAGCAAATATTGTAACAGAAAGATAGAATTGTTGCTTCAGTGGATAATTTGATGCAAGTAATGACATTGTGATTTGGTGCCATACTTGTGTTCATCCTATCTTGCATGGTTCTTGCTATTCTATCTTTAGAATTGCTTTGAGGAAAATTGATATTTAGGATTAGATTCGATTTAATGATGTTTATGGTTGATATTTGAAGTGTTGCAGCGATCCCTGGTCCATACTTTTCGCAGCTAGCTGATTGTTAGTTGCTTTGCAAAGTTAGCCTGGACTATATATCTCTTGTGCTTAGTTCAATTGTGAGGGTTTATTCATCTCAATTGCTTTGGGGTTGTTTTGGATGAATGTTCATGATCTAAAAATATTTAACACCTTAGAAGATTGCACTATTCTTGTGAGATTGCAGATTCATCTGAGTTAAGCAAGGATTAGTTTATGAGGGATTGGTCCATTTCAAGTATTTCATCATTTGCATTGTTAATATTAGGAATAGTGTTAGTCTTAGTAATCTCTTGAAAACCCTAATCTTTTGTTACTTATTTCATTATTTGAGTTATATTTAGGATCAAAGTATCATCATATTGCTAGATCTGATAAATTGAAGATTCAGTCTCTGCTTGTAGTAAGGTCCCATTATGATTACTAACATTTTCACATTTATCATTGAGTTGTTTATGCATTGTCAAGACCTGGCATTAGAGACCTTGGGGTTATCTCTTGAGGCTTGCTAATAGATATTTACCTTTCAAGAGATAGGATTTCATATTTTGTCTGAGTTGTTGCTATGCAGAAAACATCATCAACACATGGTTTTTGGATCATCAAATAATAGTGGTGGAAAGGTTCTAGTTTAAGAGGGTTCATAGGCAATTTGGATTTTTTCATAATGTACCCCCACACTAAAGTGTTATATAAATTTCATCAATAATATCTAATTAGGAGGGGAAGAGCAATAGGCCACTAGTGACTAATTAGGCCCTTATAAATGATGATGAGATATACTCTCTCATTCAATTAGCAATTAGTGATGATGTAGGGGTTTCACCTAATTTTCCTACATAGTAGGATAGTGAGGACTCCCCTTCATTCTATACATTAGATGTTCTTGAGGATCCATTGACTATGGGAGGGGATAATGCACATGGTACCCTAGATATAACCCCACTATAGTAGATCCTAGCTAATAGAGATTGGTAGTCAAGGATCTAGATATGCTATTATTTTGTTGATTTAAATTTCTAATATTATTTTCTTATTGTTTATCTATATTTGAATGATGATGATTATGATATTTAGGGAGCATCATGAACTAGGTGATATTTATCTCATTTACCATCAATCATCTTACCTAGGGGATCCCAATCATACTAGTAGATATGATTGTTCATGATCGTACACATGTTGGAAAAATTGTTCCAATCTTCAATGATATGAGCTAGGAATTAGTTTCATATAGAGAAACAATGATAAATCATGAATCATTTATATAATAGAGAGAAGTAGCCTTAGTTGGATAGGTGAGAGCAATTAGTGAGAGATATCAACTAGATTTGAGGACTATTAGAGCATAGTGGAATATGTTGGTGGGAAAATTGACTTAGGAGGCTTAGAGGTCAATTCTTTCTCTCTCAATAATTTTATGGTGTCATATATGATTTGGGAGGCAATGGAGGTGTGAGTGACAACACAAGTCATGCAAGAAAAGGAGGGAAACATTTGTTATATGACTTTGGTTTTATAGGATAGATCAAACTTCTAGTCTCTAGAGGTCACAAACATGCTCACACTCATGACAATGGTTGGAGTGATGCAAAGAGGGGATTGTTTAAGTGTTAGTATTAAAGTGATATTAACCTTACAAATCCTATATACTTCGCGTTTCTCCAATAATTTTGGAATATGTAGATGGATGTCTACATGGTGATTGGATGAATTATTATTAGTTATTTTCTCTTGGTTGACTTGCATATTGGATTTGGAGACATTGAATAAGGAAGGTTTCTTATGACCATGCCAATTATGGAGTGGTTTGAATGTATTTAAATCACTTTATCACTCCTATGTGCTGAGAGAGAGAGAGAGAGAGAGAGAGAGAGAGAGAGAGAGAGAGAGAGAGTGGTGTATATTTGTTATGATAGATGAGTCTTGAATGAGGTCTAGTCTTGAAAATGGAGCTCTACTTTGGGGATATGTACCATAGGAGTTATTGGTCAAATATGTTGTGATTATGGTTTTGTATTCTTGAGAGAATTGATTAATTTCTTCATGGGAGAATTGGAGTTTTTCATACTATGGATTTTATGGCTTTGGTTTTTGGAACATAGTCATTGTTTTCCCTCTCTAGTTCTCTATAAATCGGATGTATTGGATAGTTGTTTTATAGATCTTTTGTAGGTGAAAATTAATATGTTGTTGAAATTCAATTATATTGAAGGGGGGAAATTATATCTATTGATGTAGCATTTATATTAAATTAATATAGCATTGTCCTCTCTTTAATGGGGAGACTTTTTTCCTTAAAGTGTTTCAATATGTACATTCAATGTTGAGTTTTATTTAATGTACTTTATGGTTTTATTGTTGTTATTAATTATTAAATTTATCTTCATATATTTGAATTTTAATCACAAGATACCTTAATCAATAAATTATATTTTCCCACTATTTATTGAGATTATTTTGTAGTAGTTTACCCAATTTTATCATTTGGGTTTTTAGTTATAGTGGGAGCCCTTGACTTAGTGGTTTTACACATCTATGCATCGTTGAATCCATGTCATACACTTCTCATTAAAAAATTAAGAAATTCAATGTCTCTAGTTATGAGCTATGGAAATTGAAGATGGAAGATCTATTAGAAGAAAAATATCAATGGAGAGTTGTTACAAAAGAAGGAAATCATTTATGAATGTTTGATGAAGATTTTGTAAAGTTGGACAAGAAGGAATAGGGAACCACTCAATTGTGTCTTACATTTATTCTATTTTCTTCAATGCCTCCAAGGAGGCTACTACTCATTATTTGTGGAAGAGAATAAGTGATATCTATCAAACAAGGACTTTAACAAACAAAAATTATTTAAAAATAAAATTATATTCCTTGAAGGTGAAGGATGAAGACTCAATTATTGAGCATTTAAATTCTTTTATATTGATTTTGATTCAACTTGGTTTCGTTGATGTTAAACTAGTGGAAGAGTATAAGTGTATATTGTTGGAAAATATGCCTCAACTTGTTGGCTTGAACCTCTCTTAAAGAATTGGCATTTTTCCGTTTATTGGCCTTCTTTGGTGGACTATCGCCAAAAACTAGAACCTTAAAACCTAAGTCGTGGGGTTCTGAAAGATCATAACTTGGTGACACTGAGCATATCATGGGATCACTGGATTTTTGAACCTTGGCATCTATGTCATGGGGTTTGTGAGTTTCATAACCTCCAGACATGGCGATCTCCTTGTTTTTTCGGCTTCCAAGAAATTCCTAACCTCTGACTTGAGGTTGTGAAGTTTGGTTTCTTAGTGACATAGAGACATAATCGATGGATGGTGGGACCAGTCTACATGGAAGGTGACATCAGCTATACGATAGTGAATTGGATGCCACATGGATGGTGGAGACCACAAAGCGAAGGTTGTTTTGGTGAACCCGAATGGTCCAATAGTCAAAAGCATTGGACGAGTGATGTGTCAACTCGTGACACTAATTCATTCATTGATTCTACATTGTTGGTGTGAATCAACAATCATTGGAATGAAAGTTGTATTTCCTAAGAGCGGTATATTTTCATTAAATGCATGATTTGACTTAGGGGTTGACAAAGAGAAAATAAGGTAATATTCTCTACAACCGAATTTATTACTAGGCAGCTTGATGCATGTTGGATGGTAGTGTGAGTGGCCCAAGATGAAGGAAGCCTATCGGTGAATTAAATGGTGTGCGACTCAATAAAGAGGGTGGTTGAGTGGTTTTACATTGTATGCTTTTACAAGCAATGTAATAGTGTGAGAGTGAAATGTAATTGGTGAAGTGAGGTCGACCAAGGGATTGTTTTGTTGTTGTGAGTTAACATTTGAGAGTAGAGTCTGTAACTATGTATGTAATCTATTTACTGTAATACAAAGTAGCTTTACTTGGTGTGTGGGTTTTTCTCCCGTAAGGGTTTTCCCACGTAAATCTGGTGTTATCTTTGTCTATGATATTTTCTATCTATTCTTTTGTCCTATGAATGTGCATCTCAATGAATGCAATTTGTTAAATGAGTGTTTTTCCTACACTTCTTTCTTGAGGATTTTGCATTAGGAAGTCATTTCTGCACCTCTACTTTCCTTACAAGTGGTATCAAATCCTGAATAGTTATGTTATCCTTGAGAGTAGGGCTGATTTTTTATGCTAATCCTATGTAGTGGGAGTCTTGCAAAAGAGAAGAATTGATTGTCTTGTTCATAGTTTGAGATGGAAAGCACATTAATTAGAGTAGAAATTGAAAAGTTCAATGGAAAAAATTTTGAGTTGTGGAAAATAAAAATGGAAGATCTATTGGTGGATAGAGACCTCTAGATTGCTATATCTGGAACTATGCCACAAGGTATGAAGCAATAAGATTGGTACCTCACATATAGAAAATCTAGAGGGTTGATAAGACTTTGTTTGGTTGATTCTGTTCTCCTAAACATCCATGAAGAGAAGACTGCATCTTCATTATGGAAGAAACTTGGTGACATTTATCAGGGAAAGTCTCTGGTGAATAAGTTATTCCCAAGGAAGAAGTTGTACTCCTTGAAGATGGAAGAAGGTGCATCTATAGCAGACCATCTGAATTCAATTTAATATGATTGTTTCTCACTTGGTGTCTATCGGTGTGAAGATAGAGGAGGAGGATTGATGTATGCTTCTTTTATGTTCCTTAACTGACACCTGGGATCATCTGGTAATGGCTATTAGAAGTACAACAACTAATTTCAAGATGGAAGACATGGTTGCCTCACTACTATTAGAAGAAATGTGAAGGAAGTATTCTAAAATGGCTAAGGAGGCTCTTGTTGTTTGGGGTAGATCAAAGGAGAGAGGCAAGAAGAAAGACAAGAAGTCTAAATCCAAATATGAAGGGAGATCAAAGTCTCGTGGTAAGAAGTCCAAGGTGAAATGTTGGAACTGTGGGTAGACTAGTCATATCCAAAAGGATTGTAAGGAGGAGAAAAAGAAGAAGAAGAACAACTCTTCAAAAAATGACTCTTCTCAGAGAGATGAAAATGCCTTCATTACAACCTTGGTGACTCAAGCATTAGATGATGTCTGGCTGATTGAATCAGGTGCGTCCTTTCACATGACATCTCACAAAGATTGGTTCACTAAGTATGAATACTATGTTGGTGGAAAGGTGTACCTGGCAAGTGATTCATCTCTTGAAATTTTTGGTCATGGAAGAGTCAGGATACAATTCCCTGATGGGAGAATTAAACGAATTGATGGCATACTGCACATACTAGGTTTGGCTCATAACCTTCTTTCTATTAGTAAGTTGAATGATGTTGGAGTCCAAGCTTATTTCTTGAGTGGTGGTTGTAAAATGACTAGAGACTCAATGGTGTTGGCTAAGGGTGCATTCATAGGCAATTGGTACAAGCTGGATGCATGTCCTATCCAATGTAATAGTTCCTCTGTAAAGTCAAGCAAAGTTGCTCGTGTAGAGAAGGAGAATGAAGCTCCTTTGGGTGCAAATTCCTTGGAGGTGAAACTCCCAACATAGAAAACCATGTTGTGACATCATAGAATCGGTCACATAGGAGAGAAAGGCTTAAAAGCCTTGAAAAATAAAAATCTAGTTGAAGGGCTTGTTGATTGTAACCTTGAGTTCAATTTTTGCAAACATTGTATTTATGGAAAGCAACACCATGTTTCATTTTATTCGATCCCTCAAATATTCTGGCATACTGGATTATGTTCATTCTAGTGAATGTTCCTTTGTTATCGAAGTCTACATATTATGTTTCTTTTATTGATGATTATTCGAGAAGGGAATTTGTATATTTTCTAAAGAGTAAAATATAAGTGTTCAGTCAATTTAAAGAGTTTAAAAACTTGGTAGAAAATTTGACTAGAAAGAAAATTAAATGCTTGAGGACACACAATGGCAGTGAGTTTTGTCCTGCAGATTTCAAAAGGTATTGCAAAGACCATGTGATTAAAAGGCATAAAAATATGCCTTATACTCCATAGAAGAATGTAGTTGCTAAAAGGTTGAACAAGACGTTGATGGAAAGAGTGAGAAGTATGTTGAGCAGTGTTGGTCTGGAGCAGAAGTTCTGGGTTGAGGTTGTGGCTACAACATGTGACTTGATTAATCATTCACCCATTTCAGCTCTTGTTGACAAAATACCTATGGAAGTGTTGTCTAGTAAGTGTAACAACCTAATAGTTTAACAGTTAACTATCAACTACCTTTTGCTAATTTGTAACTAATTGATTTCAAGAGAACTAGGGTTTTCCATTGGTTCAACTAATTTCAAGATGTAACTAAATTCACCAAAATGCCATTTCACTTGAAAAAGAACTTCTAGAGTTTCACAATGCCCTTAACAGAATAACTGTCATTCTAGGGTTTGTTTAAATACTCAACATTTACTTTATTTTTCAATAACTAACTTCTAAATTCAATAACTCAATAGAAAATAAACCATTGATCGATCTAAAAAATAATTGTAAATTTATTTAATGAACATGTATCTTAATTGAAATACTATAATTGCATAAAAAGAATAATCAAATCATTTACCTGGAGATGATATAAAGAAATGATTTATATTTCCGCTGTCTACAAACTGCATTTTCTTGGAATTGCTTTATCAGGAAGGAAAATGAAGAATCATCAGGGGCTTTACTGCCTAACCAAGACCTTCTAGTCTTCCCGTTTTCTTAAAAGAACCCAGCCCGTCTTGAGGTCATTTAACAAGGATCAATTTTTATCATGACTCTGAGCCTGTTGCCCATGAACCTATACTCCTGGTTGATCCTTCCTATGTATGTTTCTCCTACCAAAAGAATCATTTTGACCAGAGTATGTCTGGATCATGAAAGCTGACATTGCCGAACTGGCATCTACCTTAGCCAAGGATTTTAAAGTTGTTTTCTGGCACCACTGTGCCAGTCTCTCTAGCACTACCATGCCGATGCCTCTGGCACTACTGTACTGACATCTTTGGCACTACTGTGCCATCAACACACACCCTTGCTCATCATGATTTATTCAATTTTTGATTTCTTAATACATGCATCATTAAGTAAAAGGTTCTTAGTTCATGTTTGATATAAAATTTGATCTAGTCCTTATTTAAGAAGTTTAACGAATGTCAAGGGAAAGGAAATAGCATTCAAATTGGTTCAGCAGTACCACCAGGACTCCGAGGAGTTCAAAATCAGGTAGGCATTCCTTTAAGATCATTCCAGAATGAGCAAGTTCTAGCAATGCACAAGTTCAAGTGTATCATACTATAAGGCTGGACTGACAATGCAGCAAAAATGAAGAGCAGGAAAAAAAAAAGAAAGTTTTCAAAGAATAAAGTTGCTGCATCAAGGTGGAAGCTAGTGGAGATGTTTTTCCAAGGTTGGTTGTTTAGCCTGAAGAAGAGCATGGAAAGGATAAAATAATGAAAAGATAAACCCAGATTCATTCTAAGGCTTGCTGAGGTGCGATGAAAATAGTCGATATACAAATAAGAAGTAAAGTATTGCCAGATTCCAAAAGAAGTTTCTTATAGATTTAGAGCAGAAAAATGAAAAATGATAAACGTTTGATTACAGTGACATTTTTTATGAAGAGATTAACCCAAACGAATTTTATATTCCCAAATTCAACTCCTTCGAGGAAGAAAACATTTTACACATTTAAAAAATAACTTGCATTAGAGAAAAATGAATACTAGACATGTAATCATGACATGCCTGGAAATTACAATAGAGACTTGAAGGATTTGCATATTCCTTGCTACTAATGACCCACGATTCTGGCTTATCTCGCTTCAAGGAGAATTCGTGACCCACAAGTGATAGTCTGAGACAGGGGAGAAGAAGAGAAACATCTCAAGATAACTTCTGACATAGAAATTTTTTGCTCTGCCCTACTGGAAGAAACACAACAATGAAGAGAAGAAATAAACCCTAGCCATGGTAGAAATAATGTATTACAATTTCCCTTTCCCCAAAGAATTCTTTCCGCCCCCACAAATCCCTAAACTCCAAAACGAAAAACAAAAGAAAGACGATTGAGAAGAAGAAGAATGATTTTCCCTTGATGAGGCCGACACTTACAAGATTGTCCCTTCGCATTCCCATCAAGCCTCTTGATTTCCCCCAGGCATTACACAAGAAGCACGATGGTAATGGCAGAGAGTTCAACCTTCAGAACAAGTCGGCCTTCTCCTGCACAATTCCACCACACACATGATGCGTTCAAAAGGATTTTTAATATAATGTTCTTTTATTATAATCGAAACCTTAATATTTGAATATTTGTAATTTTATCATTATAATATGCAAAATTCCCTTAAAAGTATTTATATTTTAATTTTGTCTTTATTAATAAATATTTATTTTTACCGAGGCCAAGGTCATTTTTACGTTGTCATATACTTTCCAGAGTCCGATGACAATTAAATCATTGTCAACTGCATCCTCTCCCTGATGATAGTCCCTTTTCCTTCGTGCGATGTTGATCTTGCAATCACTTGACAAAGAACCTAGAGTTAGTCCATTCTTAACGCCTTAATTCACATTTATATATAATTTCATCATCATAATTATCATTAAATACATTCACACTCTAAGTAATCATACTTATTCCCATTTACGTTTGCAAAAGAAAGAAAGAAAAAAACAATTATTTATTTCACGTTCCCATGAAAGGAAGTTACAACAACTATATTAACATTCATGATTTTGATATTATAACATATTAAGTCCTAGGGGGATGTGACAGTAAGAAGCCCTCTCTGATACATATTTGTGTCTTTGGTTGTGACACATATGCATATGTGTTGAATGAGAAAAGATCAAAGTTGGAGAACAAGGCTATCAAATGTATCTTCATTGGCTATGGCATGGGTGTAAAAGGATACAAGCTTTGGAATCCTATTACTAAGAAGGTTTTGTACAATAGAAGTGTAATATTTCATGAGTTGAAGCCTTTAGTAGCTGATTTATAGTCAGAGATAGAAGAAAGAGAAAAGAAGAATGATTTAGCTAAAATTCCTCGAACTCTAGATAAAGAGGAACTACAAAGTATACCTAAAAGTGAGGTGAGCTCAAGTAGCTCTGGGAGTTCTGAATAGGAAGAAGAACCACAACCTCAACCTCAGCTTGTGAGGAGGTCTACATGTGAAAACAGAAACCTGATAGGTATGGATTTAATCAAAATAATTAGATTTCCACAATCCATAAGAGTATGAATAGCTGTTTCTGGATTCGATTGTGTAAGCTTTTTTGAATCAACGTTTCAAATCACACTCCGTGATCCATCATCAGGATAGAGAGCTCAAGGATGTAAATTGTGCCAATGCTTTGATTAATAGCACTGATGAGCCTAGGAATGTAAAGGAGGCTATTAATATGTCTTATTCAAATTCTTGGTTGGAAGCCATGAATGAGAAAATGGCGTCTTTGAAAAATAATGAAACCTGGGATTTGGTACCCCTACCTAAAGGGTGGAAGCCTGTTGGCTATAAATGGGTATTTAAGAAAATGATTGGTCTGGATGGTAGTGTTGAGAAGTATAAATCTCAGTTGGTCACAAAAGGTTATTCCCAGGTGGAGGGAATTGATTATGGAGAAATTTTCTCTTGTAGCTAAGATGACATCTATCAGATTTCTTTTGTCACTTATAGTCGCGTATGACTTAGAGATCGAGAAAATGGATATGAAGACAAAATTTCTTCATAGAGAGTTGGAAGAAAAAATTTATATGTCCCAGCCTTAGCACTTTTTTGAAAAAAGTAAAGAAATTTTGGTTTGCAAGTTGAAGAAATCTCTGTATGGTTTAAAGCAATCGCCTAGAATGTGGTACCAAAAGTTTGACTTCTTTGTGTTGTCAATGGGATTTGTGAGATCAAAATTAGATAATTGTGTTTATTACAAAAAAAAAAATGATCGAGTTCTTATTATTTCCTTGTATGTTGATGACATGTTCATAGGAAATAGTAAGACTATGATTTCTGATCTAAAATCTCACTTGTCATAAAAGTTTGAAATGAAAGATCTAGGTAAAACAAGGTATATTATGGGGATGGAAATAAAAAGGGATATAGGAAGTAGAAATATTTGGCTCAACTAGAGTAAGTATATCAACATTGTCTTGGAGAGATTTGGTATGACTGATTGCAAGCAACTAATTGTTCTAGTGTTGTAGGGAATGAAGCTATCTATTGAAGATTGTCCAAAATATCCTATCGAGATGGAGGACATGACCAAAGTGCCTTATGTAAGTGTTGTTGGAAGCTTAATGTATGCAATGGTTTGTATAAGGCCAGATAGTTCCCAAGTAGTGGGGAGTACTTAGTCAGTTTATGGCTAATCCAAGAAGACCACATTGAGATGCTGTGAAGAGAGTTTTCAAATATTTGAAGGGCACTTCGAAGTATGCTTTGTGTTATCATGGAAGCTCAATTGGATTGTTACCTATTTTAGCTACTAGCTCAAACAAGTAGATCTATTTATGTTTTGCAAATGAAAAGAAGGTACATTTTAACTCTATTATGTCACATTCATGTGCATAAAGGAAAAATTTGAAGACTACAATACTACATTGCATTATGTAGATGCATATAACATAGGAGAAAGTGCACAATATTTTAAAAAATGTAGTCTTTATTGATAATAAGAATGTATGGTGTCCCACACAAGCTATGAGACTAACTATCAGAATGCATACAATAGAAAAAAATATACATTATAGATACAAAAGAGAAAGAATTCACATAAAGAGAGAGGGGACCCATCATTGCCAGAATGACGAATCCCGATTATTTTTTTCTGCATCATCTTTAGTCCCTCCCACTTGTCCCAATTTTAGTTGATACTCTCCTTGCTGCTCCTAAGTTCCCTGCATTTGTGAGAAAAGTGTTGTTAGAGCAATGAAGGATCACCAATAAAAAATATGGCCATACATCTATAAACATATAATTTGATCCTCATGTACATTAAAGTAGCCAAACATACCATAAATTTCTAGGAAAACAAGAGAGTTATCAAACACACCTATCATATGCTTGGTTTTATCTAACATGTTTGCTTATTGTGCAGATATCTAGGTGAAATATTTGTTGCTATTTTATTTCATTTGGTTCTAGCATGTGGGGTAAAATGTGGCTCCCATAAGGGTTGAGCCCAACATGCTGACTAATTGTGCTCTAAAGAGGCATAGAAAGGTAATTCATCTCCTTGTGGTTCACTCAAGCAAGCACACATCATTTGTGATAGTGATAGTTTAGTCACTGTCATAGGTGACATATACTTGCTCAAGGGAATCATAAAGGATGTATACAATATCATGTATCAAAACAGATTACAGAAATGCATTGATGTGCTAATCTATGAAAGCACGGTATAAAACATGTATATGTGATAGAAATCATGTTTGTGAGACATCAAGAATTATTATGAGCTACATGGAGCAGCTATAAGTGATGATGAAGATGCATGATCAAAGCCATCATTTTAATGTACTATCCCAAAGAATAATGCATATATATAACAATGACTTTTTTTGATAAAGGATAGTTGGTAGAGCCTATTTGACATAATGAGCAATGGGTAAAGAAGAAAAAGGATAACCTAGAACTACCATAGAGGTAGTGAAAGAAAGGATAGTCATCTTATAATTAGCTAGAAAAAAATATAGTCATTTAAAGGTAGGGATTCATGGGAACATAATAGATTTTTGATTGGGGATGAGAAAGGATAGTATCAAATGTCATGATGGTCAAGATTCATGTTAGATACATAAACTTAAACAACTTTACTTTGTTCTTCATCAAGAAGACAATGATAATTACTATTTTTAGGAGGAAAGCAGTGAAAAAGTGCAAGAAACATAGGTGACAGTCCATGATGCAAAGATCATTAAGTAACTTACAACCTACTATGGGAAGAGGTTAAAGAATACCTTACAGATTTTAAACCCTAGATTTTTCTATTGTAACTTTTTTCTTACACGAAGGATTAAAGATGTAGAGCTTTTGAGGCATATATAGTCAAGAAAGATAACCATTATAAATGATTAGCTATTAGACACATGGTTTTTAGTCTTATAAAGAAGAATACCATGGCCATAGTCCATCAAGGATGTTAAGGAAGATATTATGCCAAAACAACAACTATTGTTAGTTTTTTTTTTTTATAAGAAAACACAAATCTGTGAAGGAAGAAAGAGGAAAGTCATCATGACTTCAAGGATAGTCTATAGAAGGCCATGTCAACTCTTAGAAGGTAATCATATGTGGTGGAAAGTCTCAAACAAGTCCCTTTGATCACATGGAAGCAATAATGAGCAACACTCTACCTTTGACAACCATAAGTTATGGTTGGACAGTTTCTATATTCGAAAGTATGATAGCTTTTGAGAGTAGGGTTATAAATTCTTGAAGGTAGTCTTATGAAGTAACAATATGGTGACAGAGCCATGGAAAAAGGCAGAATTTTAAGACCATGAGAGTTTCTTGTCACAAGTGGATTGTTAGTAAGATGACAACCACTTTAAAGAATAATCCAAGTTAGGACAACCTCTTGATCACTAAACAAATGAGACATATCTATTCCATGGAAAGGATCCAGGAGGTAGTACTGAGAATGATGTGTGATAGTCTTTTAAAGAAAATAAATGTATTGGAAGTAAATTTATATTGGGGCTACACCAATAGTTGTTTGCAAGAACAGTTGAAAACCTTTCAGATGCTATAGTTGTTAATGAGTGGAGAAGATGGGGACATTTGTCCTATACACTGCATCCTCAAGCTCAACAATTTTGACTCCATTATATTTTATCATTTGAGTAATGATTGGTATTTGTTTTATTTGTCTTCATCTCTATACAACCTATAGCATACAAATACCAAGGAGAAGGTATGGAGTAGGACAATCTTATGTCCTAAGATAGTACAAATTCATGGAGGGACAATCCTTTTAAAATGATATTGGAAAACTAGCCTGAATAAGAGGAAAATCAGAACAATAAATGAAAGAATTTATCTCAAAACACATCACAAGAACAAAACCCTTTGAGACTCCTTGTAGAGAATAAGAATTTATAGTAAAGAGAAAGCTATAGTGCTTATGAGGAAAACTCAAAATCAAGATATGCAAATATATGCAGAGATCCTTCGTATTCTTGGAAGGTGCAAACAATGAGGCCGCGACCATGGGAGTGAAAAATATATTGGATACCCAGAAGCAACCATAAAATCATTGAGGAGCCCTAATTTATTTGCAAAACCCTCCAAAATACTTATAGCTAAATCTTTGAAGAACATGAAATAATATAACATTGAAATTGCGGCTTACAACATGAATCTCAAGGCATCATATTCTTTTCATAGTGGGAGAAAAATTACCTAGCAACTTGGCCTTGTCTCCATGAAGGAAATGTCTAGAAACATAAAACCCTCAACATGTACATGTCATGGCAGCACTGTCAAGTGTTCAGTAAGTGCGAAGTGGAAAATGAGAATGGTGAATGCCTTTGCCATTAGTTTTTCCCTTAGGGTTTCAACCCTAATTTGTGCCAATAAGTAAAAGGCATTTTTACCTTTTATTTAAAATGTTTGCAATGAAACTAATATGCTATGGTGAGTTCATTTCAAATGAACAATTATACCCCTTTAATTATGCTAAGTGTGGAACTCCTTCAAGACTTAGATATTTTTCTTTTGATTTCCATATGGGTTGAAAATATTGACCTTTTTATTTTGCATCGAACCATGATTGTAAAATTTTAATCTAAGTAATGTGATTATAAATCATTTATTTTAATTGTCATTTAAATGCAAGATGGAGGCATTGCTTTCATGAGTGAGTCAAAGGGGTGTATTTGTTCTTTATGCCTTTGCAAACATATAGGTATGTTGAAGGAGGTTTGCAAGCATTGGGAGAGCATATAGGGAGGTTTTACTTTCTTTTTGGAGAGATGGAGAGGATTTAGGCATCATTTTCTTGTGCCTTAATGTTTGAAATGGTCAAACTTGACTTTTTCCACACTTTTGAGCACTTTCAGAGATGATTTATTTGCTATTTTTGAGGCTTTTTGGAGGCATCCGACCCAAGGAAGTTTCCAATTCCTTCTTTGGTGCAATTTATTGGGAGTTGGAGATATAGTCACTTTGTTGACTCTTTTGTACTTAGTTTAGATTATGCACTTTTAGTACTTAGTGAATTTTCAATCCTTATACATATTATTGGCATAAATTGTAGCTCATTTCTAGACATGAATATGAGTGACAACCTTGGATATCAGTGATTGGAGTATTTTTCCTTCCTACTCTTTTGTTTCATTGTGTGCATCTAATTGATAGATCAAATTACTTGTGAAGTCTTGTTCATTTCCTGGTAATTTTATCTCTTGCTAAGCACCTTTTGCAGAAAAGTGTATCTGTTGTAGGTTATAATCTGTGTCAAGAATGCAAGTTTTCTTTTAGCTGTGAAGATTTCTTCCTCCTAAGATTTTAGCATTAGGGATTCTTTATAAAATAATTATGCAAGGCTATATAGAAGTAGTTTGTGCAAGTCTAAATTGGTCATTGTAAATAAGTGTTTGTAATTTGAACATCAGACCCTAGTTTAGTTTGGTGTATCACCTTTTAATTTCATTATTAGTTTTTTTAGTTTATGTTTTCTCTCTCCTTGTTCCTTGACAGAACAGTAGAATAGCTTAGGGTAGGTGATAAGCATTTAGGGATTTGGCCTTCTTCGGAGGTCGATCTTTATTTTCAAAGCCCACATTTTGAGAGATCTTCCAATGTTTTATTGAGTGGTTGAATAGGGTTCAACAAAGGGTGCACATTCAGGAGATAATTTTTGGCATGCTCAGTGGGACTAAGAATTGATTTCTAGTTCATTCCAGACCTTATATTACTATTGTTTGGTGTGTACAATAGTAGTTTCATCCTTTTTGAGGCAATCAAGTCACATACCTGGCGACTCTAAGCTTAAGCTTACTGGTTTTAGCAGCACCAGTTTTGGTATGTTTCAAAATTTATTGAAAGCAAATATGATTTTTTGACTTTAAAAACTAATTGAATGAAAAAGGATGTCTTAATTTCATGGAAATATATTTTACCATTCTCCATTTCAAGAAAGGAATGTTCATGCCACTTCCTACCAACTATATCAAAATGGATATACTATTGGCCTCATCCAAAATGGTCAAAACACCTTTTTTGGAACAAGTAGCCAACAAGTTCAATATGCTATCCATCCACCCACCCCTACTCATCCTATTTGGAAACCTCTAGATTCTCATAATCAACCTCAAGAAATCCATTTTATTCCAAGACAGTATGGTTGTTCACATAATCAACTTCAACATGTTGATAAAATGAGCATAGAAGACATAATTTCAAGCTTTCAAGAGTAGATGAGGGTTATTGGAAGAGAACAAGAGATGGAGTGGAAAAAGAGGCAATATGCGGAAAATATTGCAAGAGAAGTAGTTGAAAAACAGGAGGAGAAGAAGCTTCTGCTTGTTCAAGCTCAAATGTTAGAAGCAGATTCAACACTTTTTTTTCCAAACCCATTCTTTGGGGAAGGGGTTTCGAGGTTCAATGTATTAAGTTTCAAACAAGATGACCCTTCTTTTAAAGAGAAATCAAAAGTGTCATATCATTTTCAAGCTCCCTTTCCAGCTGTATCTAACATGGACAACTTGATGAAATTGCTAAGTTGAAAGAGCATGTGTTTATAATCTGAAGCATCATGGAAAAGTAGCAAGCTACAAGGAAAGTGGATGGGGGCCAGAAGGAAGAGTTGATCTTCTCATCTGATAAGTTGCCTCATTTTGTTGACAAGGATGAAGTTTCAAAATAGCAAGAAGAGATCAAACAGTACAGTGAGTTGTTGATTGATGATCGTCAACAAGAAAATGGAGCCTTAGACCATGAAGAAGAACATAAAACTGAACCTGACACCTTCTTCTAGGATATGAGCTTTGATATCTTTGAACATGTTATGGATGAAAAAGCTAATTTTGAGCTTTATGAAGAGATGTGCACAAACATAATTGAATAGTTTTGTTCAAAGTTGGATGATGAAGAATCAAACCTAGTAGAAGGAGATGGAAATCATGGTAAACTAGAACATCAGGTTCACAAGCTTGAACAAGTGCTGAAGCAACAAGAGGAATATGGTCCTAATAGAGAGGAGTTCATTCTCTCAGGTCAAGAATCTTCTCATGAACCTGATTTACAAGGTCTTAGCTAGTTGGAGGAGTTTCCTTTCTGCTGTACAACAAAGCTTGAAACTATTTTATCATATGAAAGTTTGTTTCAAGAGACTTCTTCATTGTTTGAATATTTTCCTTCATTGAAGAAGAAGGTACTTCTTTGAGTGATGATGAGGATTTTTAACTTGTATCAGTTGTTCCTAAGAGTCTTCCAAGAGCTAATAGCTTTGATGAGTTGTTAGCCACATTAGTGGAAGAGGATTTCCCATTGACCATGGAGGAGGAATCAACATGGCAACTTATTATGCAAGGTGTAGGTAATGCTATTTTTTCTAAGCATTTAGATTATTTTCTGTACAATCCAAACTTAGCCACAAAGTAGGACAACCATGAAAAATAGGAAGAAAGAGAAGCACCCAACAATGGAAGTTCAAACTTTATTTGTTCTAGAGGTTGTCCTATCAAATTTTTAGCTTCTATGGATGCTTTTGAAGTTCAACAGATCATGCTTGCACCCAAGCATGAGGATGCAATCGTGGAAAAAATGAAATTTAGAGTTGCAATCAAGGTGTAAGTGAGTTTATTTGCATCTTTCATGAAACATTACAATGGTCTATTGAATATCTGCATGTGTTTCATGTTCTTTCAGCAATACATAATCATGTAATGCACGAGTGTCAATTAGAAAGGGGTGTTATTTTGCAAAGCAAGTCAATGGTTTTGTTTGACCAACTTATTTTCTGGTTAGGGTAGATTAGAATAGGTTTCTAGATGAAGTTTTCAATTCCATAATTGTTGTTTAACACAGTTAAGTAGCTTTCCTTCTGAAGTTTTGGTACTTGAATAAGTTTCCAAGGTATCATGTACTGATCTAGTGAGTTACAGTAATGTACAGGACTATTTTCAAGTTGTGTATGCTTTTAGGTGACTCAGTACCCAATGGATAAGCTTTAGTAAACTAGTCAAGATGTTTAGCAAACAAACATATAGCATATGTTGCCAAAAATGTTACCTATTTTAGCTACTAGTTGAAACAGGTAGATTTGTTTATGTTTTACAAATGAAAAGAAGGTACATTTTAACTCTGCTATGTCACATTCGTGTGCATAAAGGAAAAATATGAAGACTACAATACTACATTGCATTATGTCGATGCATATAACATAGGATAATGTGCACAATCTTTTAAAAAATGTAGTCTTTATTGATAATAAGAGTGTATGTGTCCCACATAAGACGTGGGACTAACTATCAGAATGCATACAATAGAAAAAATTATACATTTATAGATACAAAAGAGAAAGAATGCACATAAAGAGAGAGAGGACCCGTCATTTCCTAAATGACAAATCTTGATTCTTTTGTTCTGTATGATCTTCAGTCCCTCCCGGTTGTCTAGCTTCTAGTTGATGCTCTCCTTGCTACTCTGAAGTTCCTTGCATTTGTGAGAAAACGGTTGTTAGAGAAATGAAGGATCACCAATAAAAAATATGGGAATACACATATAAATATATAATTTGATCATCGCGTGCATTCAAATAGACAAACATACCATAGATGTCCATGAAAACAAGAGAGTTATCAAACACACCTATCATATGCTTGGTTTTATAACATGTTTGCTCATTGTGTAGATATAGGTGAAATATTTGTTGTTTTTTATTTCATCTAGTTATAGCATGTGGGGTAAAATGTGTCTCCCATAAGGGTTGAGCCTAGCATGCTACCTTATTGTGCTCTAAAGAGGCATAGAAAGGTAATTCATCTCCTTGTGGTTTATTCAAGAAAGCACACATCATTTGTGATAGTGAGATTTTAGTCACTGTCATAGGTGACATTTACTTGCTCGAGGGAATCATAAAGGATGTATACAATATCATGTATCAAAATAGATTATAGAAATGCATTGATGTGCTAATCTATGAAAGCATGGTATAAAACATGTATATGTGATATCCATCATGTTTTTGAGACATCAAGAGTTATTATGAGCTACATGGAGCAGCTATAAGTGATGAGGGAGATGCATGATCAAAGCCATCATGTTAATGTACTATCCAAGAGAATAATGCATATATATGATAGTGACTTTTTTTGTAAAGGATAGATGGTAAAGCCTATTTGACATAATGAGCAATGGGTAAAGAAGCAAAAGGATAACCTAGAAATGCCACAAAGGTAGTGAAAGAAAGGTTAGTCACCTTATAATTAGCTGGTAGAAAATATAGCCATTTAAAGGCAAGGTTTCATGGGCACATAACAGATTTTTGATTGGAGATGACAGAGGGCAATATAAAATGTCATGATTATCAAGATTCTTCATGTTAGATACATAAACTAAAACAAGTTTAGTCTGTTCTTGATCTAGAAGATAGTGATAATTACTATTCTAGGAGGAAAATAGTGAAAAAGTGAAAGAAACATAGGTGATAGTCCATGATGCAAAGACCATTAAGTAACTTGCAACCTACTGTGGGCAGAGGTTAAAGAATACCTTAAAGATTGTAAACCCTAGATTTTTCTATGGTAACTTTGTTTTTTACACAAATGAGTAAAGATGCAGAGCTTTTCAGGCAGATATATTAAGAAAGATAACCATTATAAATGATTAGCCATTAGATAGAGGTATTTTTAGTCTTATAAAGAAGAATACCATGGTCACAGTCCGTCGAGGGTGCTAAGGAAGATATTATTCCAAAAGAACAACTATTGTTAGTTTTTTTTTTGCAAGAAAATACAAATCTGTGAAGGAAGAAAGAGGACAATCCTCATGACTTCAAGGATAGTCTATAGAAGGCCGTGTCAACTCTTAGAAGGTAATCATATGTGGTGGATAGTCTCAAACAAGTCCCTTTGATCACATGGAAGAAATAATGAGCAATGTTCTACCTTTGAAAACCATAAGTTATGGTTGGACAGTTTCTATATTCTAAAGTATGATAGCTTTTGAGAGTAGGGTTATAAGTTCTTGAAGGTAGTCTTATGAAGTAAAAATATGGTGACAGAGCCATGGAAAAAGGTAGAATTTTAAGATCATGAGAGTTTCTTGTCACAAGGGGATTGTTAGTAAGATGACAACCACTTTAAAGAATAATCCAAGTTAGGACAACCTCTTGATGACTGAACAAATGAGACATATATATTCACTAGAAAGGATCCAAAAGGTAGTAATGGGAATGATGTGTGACATTCTTTTAAAGAAAAAACATGTATTGGAAGGACACTCATATTGGGGTGACACCAATAGTTTTTTGCAAGAACAGTTTGAAAACCTTTCAAATGCTATAGTTGTCAATGAGTGGGGGAGATGAGGACATTTGTCTTGTACACTGCATCCTCAAGTGCAACAATTTTGACTCCATTATATTTTATCATTTGAGTAATGATTGGTATTTGTTTCCTTTATCTTCATCTCTATACCACCTGTAGCATACAAAGACCAAGGAGAAGGTATGGAGGAGGACAATCTTATGTCCTAAGATAGTACAAATTCATGGAGGGACAGTCCCTTTAAAATGATATTGGAAAACTAGCATGAATAAGAGGAAAATCATAACAATAAATGAAAGCATTTATCTCAGAATACATCACTAGAACAAAACCCTTGAGACTTCTTGTAGAGAATAAGAATTTATAGTAAAGAGAAAGCTATAGTGCTTATAAGGAAAACTCAGAATCAAGATATGCAAATATATGCAGAGATTCCTTCATATTCTTGGAAGGTGCAAATAATGAGGCCGCAACCATGGGAGGAAACAATATATTGGATACCCATAAGCAACGATAAAATCATTGAGGAGCCCTAATTTATTTACAAAACCCTCCAAAATACCTGTAGCTAAATCTATGAAGAACATGAAATAACAGAACATTGAAACTGTGGCTTACAACATGAATCTCAAGGCATCATATTCTTTTCACAGTGAGAGAAAACTTACCTAGCTGCTCGACCTTGTCTCCATGAAGGAGACATTCAGAAACATAAAGCCCTTGACTTGTGCATCTATCATGGTGGTGATATCAAGTGTTTAGTAAGTGTGAAGTGGAAAATGAGAATGGTGAATGCCTTTTCCATTGGGTTTTAGCTTAGGGTTTCAACCCTAATTTTTTCTGATAAGTAAAAGGTATTTTTACCTTTTATTTAAAATGTTTGCAATGAAACTAGTATTTTGTGGCAAGTTCAGTTCAAATCAACAATTATACCCCTTTAATTATGCTAAGAGTGGAAGTCTTTTAAGATTTAGATATTTTTCTTTTGATTTCCATATGGGTCGAATATTGACCTTTTTATTTTGCATTGTGCCATGATTGTAAAATTTTAATCTAAGTGATGTGATTATAGATCACTTATTTTAATTGTTATTGAAATGCAAGATGGAGGCATTTCTTTCATGAGTGAGTCAAGGGGGTGTATTTGGTCTTTATGCCTTTGCAAGCATATAGGGAGGTTGAAGGAGGTTTGCAAACATTGGGAGATCATATAGGGAGGTTTTACTTTCTTTTCAGAGAGATGGAGAGGATTTAGGCATCATTTTCTTGTGCCTTAATGTTTGACATGGTCAAACTTGACTTTTTCCACACTTTGGAGCTCTTTTGGAGAGAATTCAGTTGCTATTCTTGAGGCTTTTTGGAGGCATCCGACCCAAGGAAGTTTCCAATTCCTTATTTGGTGCAACTACTTGGGAGTTGGAGATATAGTCACTTTGTTGACTCTTTTGTACTTAGTTTAGATTATGCACTTTTTGTACTTAGTGAATTTTTAGTCCTTAGACAGATTATTGGCATATTTGTAGCTCATTTCTAGACATGAATATGAGTGACAACCTTGGATATCAATGATTGGAGTATTTTTCCTTTCTACTCTTTTGTTTCATTGTGTACATCTAATTGATTGATGAAATTACTTGTGAAGTCTTCTTCATTTCCTGGTAATTTTGTTTCATGCTAAGCACCTATTGCAGAAAAGTGTATCTGTTGCAGGTTATAATCTATGTCAAGAATGAAAGTTTGCTTTTAGCTGTGAATATTTCCTCCTCCTAAGAGTTTAGCATTAGGGCCTCTTTATAAAATACTTATGCAAGGATATACAAAAGTAGGTTGTGGAAGACTAATTTAGTCATTGTAAACAAGTGTTTGTAATTTGAACTTCAGGTTGTAGTTTAGTTTGGTGTATCACCTTTTAATTTCATTATCAGTTTTTTCAATTTATGTTTTCTCTCTCCCTTTTCCTTGACAAAAAAGTAGAATATCTTAGGATTGGTGATAACCATTTTTGGAGCTGGTCTTTTGTGGAGGTTGATCTCTAAAGCCCACACTTTGAGAGATCTTCAAATGTTTCACTGAGTTGTTGAACAAGGTTCAACAAAGGGTGCACATTTAGGTGATAACAATTTTTTGTACGCTTGGTGGGACTGAGAAATGATTTCCAATTCATTTCAGACCTTATATTACTATTGTTTGGTGTGTACAACGGTAGTATCAACATTTTTGAGGCAATCAAATCACATACCTGGTGACTCCAAGCTTAAGCTTAATGGTTTTAGTAGCACTAGTTCTGGTATGTTTCAAAATTTGTTGAAAGAAAATCTAATTTTTTGAATTTAAAAACTACTTGAATGAAAACGGATGTCTTCATTTCATGGAAATATATTTTACCATTCTCCATTTCATAAAAGGAATGTTCATGCCACTTCCTACCAACCATATCAAAATGGATATACTGTTGGCCTCATCCAAAATGGCCCAACCACCTTTTCTAGAACAAGTAGCAGCAATTTTGATATGCTATCCATCCACCCACCCCTACTCATCCTAGTTGGAAACCTCTAGATGCTCATAATGAACCTCAAGAAATCCATTTTAGTCCAAGTCAGAATGGTTGTTCACGGAATCAGCTTCAACATGTTGATAAATGAGCATAGAAGACATAATCTCAAGCTTTTAAGAGCAGATAAGGGTTGTTGAAAGAGAAAAAGAGATGGAGTGGAAAAAGAGGCAATATGGGGAAACTCTTACAAGAGAGGTAGTTGCAAAAGTGGAGGAGAAGAAGCTTCTGCTTATTCAAGCTCAAATGTTAGAAGTAGTATCAACACTTCTTTTTCCAAACCCATTCTTTGGGGAAGGGGTTCCAAAGTTCAATGTATTAAGTTTCAAAGAAGATGAACCTTCTTTTGAAGAGAAATAAAAAGTGTCATGACCTTTTCAAGCTCCCTTTTTAGTTTTATCTAACATGGAAAACTATGATGAAATTGCTAAGTTGAAAGAGCATGTGTTTATAATCCCAAGCATCAAGGAAAAGCAAAGAGGTGCAAGGAAAGTGGATGGGGGATAGAAGGAAGAGTTTATCTTCTCATCTGATAAGCTGCCTCATTTTGTTGATGAGGATGAAGTTTTAGATCAACTTGAGAAGAGATCAAATAGTATGGTGAGTTGTTGATTGATGATTATCAGCAAGAAAATGGAGCCTTGGACCATGAAGAAGAACATAAAACTGAACCTGACACCTTCTTCCAGGATATGAGCTTTGATATCTTTGAACATGTTATGGATGAAAAAGCTAATGTTGAGCTTTATGAGGATATGTGCACAAACATAATTGAATAGTTTTGTTAAAAGTTGGATGATGAAGAATTAGACCTGATAGAAGGAGATGGAAATCATGATAAACTAGAACATCAAGTTCACATGCTTGAACAAGTGTTGAAGAAATAGGAGGAATATGGTCCTTATAGAGAGGAGTTCATTCTCTCAAGTCAAGAAAATTCTCATGAACTTGATTTTCAAGGTCTTAGCTAGTTAGAGGAGTTTCCTTTTTGTTGTAAAACAAAGCTTGAAGTTGATTTATTAGATGAAATTTTATTTCATGAGACTTCTTCATTGTTTGAAAATTTCCCTTCCTTCATTGAAGAAGAATGTACTTCTTTGAGTGATGATTATTTGAGTGATGATGAGGATTTTGAACTTATACCAGTTGTTCCTAAGAGCCTTCCAAGAGCTGATAGCTTTGATGAGTTGTTAGCCACCTTTGTGGAAGAGGATTGTCCATTGACCATGGAGGAGGAATCAACATGAAAACTCATTATGCAAGGTTAAGGTAATGCTATTTCTTCTAAGCATTCAAATTATTTTCTCTATAGTCCAAACTTAGCCACGAAGTAGGACAACCATGAAAAACATGAAGAAAGAGAAGCAACTAGCAATGGCAGTTCAAAGTTTATTAATTATAGAGGTTTTCCTATCATATTTTTATCTTCTATGAAGGGAACTAAAGTTCCACAAATCATGCTTGCACCCAAGCATGAGGATGTAGTCAAGGAAAAAGCTAAATTTATAGTTGCAATTGAAAGTGATAAGATTTAGCTCACTTGTCCAGTCCAAGAAAGCAATAGGCATGATCAAAATCAAGGTGTAGGTGAGTTTATTTTCATCTTTCATGAAACACTGCAATAGTCTATTGAATATCTACATGTGTTTCATGTTTTTTCAGCAATACATAATCATGTAATGCATGAGGTTTTGATTAGAAAGGGGTGTTATTTTGCAAAGCCAGTCAATGATTTTGTTTGACCAACTTCTTTTCTGATTAGGGTAGGTTAGAATAGGTTTCTAGATGCATTTTTCAATTCCCTAAGTGTTGTTCAACATAGTTAGGTAGCCTTCATTCTGATGTTTTGGTGTTTGAATATGTTTCCAAGGTATCATGTACTAACCTAGTGAGTTATAGTAATGTATGGGACTATTTTCAAGTTGTGTCATCTTTTAGGTGACTTAATACCCAATGGATAAGTTTTAGGCAACTAGACAAGATGTTTAGAAGGAAAACATATAGTAGATGTCACCAAAAATGTTACCTATTTTAGCTACTAGCTGAAACAGGTAGATCTGTTTATGTTTTAGAATTGAAAAGAGGGTACATTTTAACTCTTCTATGTCACATTCATGTGCATAAAGGAAAAATCAGAAGACTACAATACTACATTGCATTGTGTAGATGCATATAACATAGGAGAAAGTGCATAATATTTTTAAAAATGTAGTCTTTATTGATATAAGAATGTATGGTGTCACAAGCAGTGGGACTAACTATCAGAATGCATACTGTGAATATAAAATTCCTCGAGCTCCCTTTGGGTGGTTTTTCTTTTGCTAAATACCGATCCATGCCTCATATGTTCAAAATGTTTCCCTTCACTTCTCAATCAATCCTCTTTTTGATAAACTCCATCGGTTTTCACCACATGTCCACCAAGTGCTCCTTGCAGTGATTGCTTCCTTCACTCTACTACCAGCTCTCACCATGCTTCCATGTGTCATCACTGTGGGCACTTCAAGGCTGCTTCCCTTCACTTTTTTGTCAGGCCTTGTCTATGTGCCATGTAGCTTTCATCTGTATACACTTTTGGTGAACCCCACAATTGGCACTGATAGTATTGAATGCTACCACAAGTCTTCCCAATGCAATATTTCATCGCCAAAAGGGAGAAATGAACCATGAGTTGCAACCTATCGTCACACATCTCCTCAGTGAGGGTTCTATCAAAGGCAAGGATGGAGCAAATAACAAGTTGACATATTGCCACATGTTCTAATTGCCTCCACTAGGAAGTGACACTTGTTTGCACGGGGTTTTTTCTGGGACCACTTCCATCATTCACAGGGGATGCATCTAGTTGGGGAATGACCATGTTCTATGGCCCAAATATTTTATGTTGCAATGATTGAAAGAAATCATTGTTGCAGGCATCATTGCTTGAGATAAGAGATCTTTTCTATTACTAGCCCTCCAGGTGGTGGGATTTTTTAGCTATATATACTACTTCTTTCTTCGAAAGAAGGGTTTAGAAGATACAAAAAAATTAGGGAAAGACACCAGGCCTTTGGTATTGCTTTTAGATTATTGTATGAGACTATTAGACTATGCCATAGTTTGACCTTTCTATTTTTCTTAAGCTATTTGATAAAATATTATACTGTGCCATTATTGTCCTGAATTGTTCATTTGTAGAACTTCTATGATTTTAATACAAGTTTGCTAGTTTAGATCATGTCTTTGACTCCTCTTTTCAATGAATGTGTGTGGAAATTATTTTATGTCATTAAATGAATTGTTCAGGTCTTTATCTTTGATATTTGTTATTCTAAGACATAGTAGATTGTTGAACAAACCCTTAAACTATATCTAAGAGATAGGTTGATCATGCCTTAAATCTAAATCTTGGCACATCACCTTAGTTAGATCTTTATTTTTTATATCTGCTTCATTTTCCCATTTCAAAACCCCAATTATAGAAGAAGTTGGCTTCTTTAAGAACCTAGAGATCACTCAGTTTAGCTCAATTGGTCCCCCCATTAACTGAGTTTCCCATAAAGGTTGTTACCTTGCTAATTTTTGGCATCAATAGTTTCTTTTTTCTAGTACACCCAATGGGCTGCTTAAATGAATCTAAATTCAAAGAGGGTGTATGATCCATCAACCTATTACTAGATCTAGAACAATGAATAATCCTGATTTGTTAGTGTTGCCACTGGGAACAGTACAAGTCATGACCCAATTAGTGAACGTTCCACATCCTCCACCCCTTCCACTAGCCATGTTGCCTATTGCTAACAAAAATTATGTGGCATGGGATGCTAGAAGTCCTCTTGTAGCACCAATAACACTCGTCGTTTGGGCCCCTATCCCGGTCTGTACTTTAAAAGCTATACCTAAGTTCATCGGAGATGGTTCAAGAACACCATTTGAACATCTGCAAGATGTGGCAGATGTGTGTCTAGTACACAAAGTTGCAGACCAAAATTTAGTGCTAAGGTTGCTCATAACCTCTTTCCAAGGTAGAGTGTTGGATTGGTACCGCACGCTGCAAGCTAATACCATCGCTACCTGGGATCAACTTGGAGACCCTTTCTATGAAATATTCTCAAATGACGAAGACAAGTCTTCACAATATCATCAGCTGTCGGTCATAAAATGGGCCCCATAT